>WUAT03000004.1:2181799-2195348 GCA_010015005.3 Ulmus americana
ATAGAAATTTTTTTTCTGAATTATTTTAACTTTTATTCACTTTCTTACAGTTTAATTTAAATTTGTAAAAAAACTAAAAGAATATTAATAGATTTTACATCTATAATGGCTATTAAAATGCTTATTATCCGGTCAAAAAAACAAAATGCACAAGTTATGGCACCACATTAGTTGGTCTAGGTTTTTTTTTTTTTTGGTTGAAAGGATTAGTTTTTCTAGTTTAATGAGGTTTGTGCTAAAACTACTTCTGCTTAAGGTGAGATGGGGAGTGGAGGGCTTTTTTGGGATGAAAGAGGCGTCGTTATTGTTTCAAATTTTCCCCATTGGTTCTTGAATCAAATTTTCGCAGGTCTCATTTGATTAAAGAATTAGGCTTGATGGATCAAATTCATGTAGTAGCTGTTGTGCCCGTGAACTTGTCTAGCTTAGTTTCTCCTTTTCTTTTGATAGACTCCAGCTGGAGCTCAATGGTTTTGTAGTGGATGATGTCCAGGCCTTTCTTAGCTAATGAAATCTTCACTCTTTTCTAAAAATAAAAAAAAACAAAATTCTGCTAAAGGAAAAGATAGATTATATTTGGACTGATTGGGCTCACTCGGGAAGATAGACCCATTAAGGAGAACCCAATCAAATAATTATCCAAAGTTTTAAATTCAAGGGGCCCACTAGATGTGCGAGATTCCTTCTCACATGCACTCTATCTGCTAGAATGGGAACACATCGAAAAATATCTCCTTCTTCCTCCAATCCTCCTCTATTTTCTCCTTACCTTTTTTATCATCTATTTTAAATTTGAAAGAGCATTAATTTTTTTTTTAGGAAAATAAATAGAATCATCCATAAATGAACAAAAGTTTTGAATTTTTTTTTTTGGATGACTCATGCAAGAAACAAAACAAAAAGGTTGACATTACGCATCTGAAAATCAATTTGATATCTCAACTAAAGCATTTAATGATCCACAGTACTTGCAACAATTTTTTCTTATATAGTTTTTCAATTTTATTTTTTGTTGTTTTCCATGACTTCCGCTAATTGAAAATTTTGGAATCATTGTGTGTAAATCAAACTTTGAATATTTAGATTAACAATTAATCTTTAAACTATACTATAAAACAAGTAGATCCAGATATTTCTTATTTATACAAAGTTGATGAAAATAATTGCTAATAATATTTTCCAATAAACAGAGAGTGAAACTAATCGTACCCAAGTACATGTCGACAAGAGTCAAGTGTCCAAGATGAGGGTACAGTTTAGGACCCCAAGGGGTCCCAAAGGTTGAAAACTTGAAACAGGCAGAGATCACGTGAGGAATGAGTCATTAGGATGTTAAACCTAATTAGCACAAACAAATAAAATTAACCAAATCATTTTGATTTTGAATGTATTTTTTTATTCAATAAATTATTGATTTTCTTTTAATTAAATTAACATGCCAATTAGGTATTTACTTTAAGTGATCTAATAACAATTGACTTTATTCTACACCCTACTTAAAAAATTTCTAATCTTATCATATTCTTTAAAATTTGTTCTTTGTCTTATTCTAATTATTCTCTTATACTATTTTATCATATGGACCTCATCACTTTTTACATCATCCTATCATATTTTATCATCTTCAAAACCTAAACCCTACCACCTTTTTACACCTTACACACTTAAACTCTATCACCTTTTTACATTTTACACACCTAAACCCTACTACATTTAATTTACATAATATTATTAATATTCCTACCACTTTTTACAAAAAATATTATTTTATTATTAAACCTCAATATCTCCACCATCTTTTGCATAATTTTTTTTTTTTAATCTTGTAGATCCTATTTATTTTTACCAAACTTTTTAGAATTCTATTCAAAAAATTATTTTGCTCAAATATCACTAAAATTTTGTTTAAATCTCATCTCAATCATACTCGAGGACTGATCACAAGAAATATATTATTGACAATATATTCAGAAGGGGAATCTTTATATATATACATGTGTGTGTGTTTATATTTAAGTATGTTTAACTATTATTGTAGCAAATATGGAATAAAATATACAGCTAATAAGTAAGCATTCGAGATAAGATGAAAGAAAGAGAATATTATTGGCGAGGACAAAGGTCCAAACCTTTCCTCTTAAATATTCAACTCAGTCTAACCGAAAAGCCATGAAAATATACCTATTTATATTATATTTATGACATATCTTATATATATGTCTGATGTGTTTGTATATACTGTTCTTTTTTCCTTGTGACCTTTCACAAGTCTTAAAGCTAATTTTATACACTTCTGTGTGGCCGAGATTGGCTTTCAAAATTGTAAATTAATTTTGTTACTACAATATTGCATTAGTCTTGCCTTGTTGTTTTAGTTTTTAATTTTAACCATATTGTCAAGATACTTTTTATTTTATATTGGTTCGATTCGGACTTGGCGAATTCCAATTATTCTCTAAATATTTTAGTTATAGCTTGTTATATTATCCAACTTTTGAATAGCAAAAGTTAGATTCAAAAAAATCTCTTAAGTATCATGAAACAAGAAATATATTAGCTAGGGCTCATTATTTTTTTCTTATAAATTTCCCAAGTTAATATTGCAGTTGCCTTCAATATCTATATATAAGGCATGAACTTTACTTGACTATTATAATAATATACGGCTTCAACACTAACAATCAGATTTTTTTGCACTTCAATATATAAATATGTAATGCTTTATATGTTAGGGTTGATCCTCATAGAGTTTACAATTATGTTTAGAGTGATTCCAATCCAAAATTATAGCCGTCGAACATTCTATGCTTGTTGTTACCAAGATCAGCTGCTGAGTTCCTCAAAAAGGTATTGAATAGTACTTGAAATGGAAGGCTGTGGGGGAGAGATTTGAGAAAAGAAAACGTAACCACATAAAAAAAACGTAACCACAGAAAAAAAAGTTATTTTCTGGGAGTGGTTCTGGTAATTAAGCAGGTGTCGGTGACAACTCTGCAAGGTGGAATTAATGACACAACAATTTCAACTTATCATCAAGGTGCAGTTATTGAGACAACAATTTCAGCTCATCAATGTGCAATTATTGATACAGCGGTTTTAGCTCATCAACGTGTAGTTAATGAGACAGTGGTTTTAGCTCATCAAGATGCAGTGAATGAGACATAGATTTTAGCTCATCAAGGTACAGTTATTGAATCAGTGAGTTTGGGGAGTTTTGCCTAGCAACAAACAAGGTTCCGATGGGTGTTGGTCGGTGGTGTTCGGGAGGTACTTAGCAGTGAGTGGTGGCTAATGGTTGGTTAAAACTCGATGGTTGCTTCTTGATGTTTTTCGAGGTGAGCAGTGGGTGGATCATTGGTAGTTTATGCAATCCTCTTTGTCAGTTCTTTTTTGATTTCCATTGTTTCAATTCGTGTTTTGTTTAATTTGTGTTATTTATGTTTATGTCGTGTGGTTATTTGTGTCTGTACAATAAGTTCCTTAGACTATTTTCAGGTGAGAATATTCTCACCAGGTCTTTAGGTGTTGTATTTTGCCCTAGATCTTTTCAATGGTATTTGTGGGTTGTTAGTCCACATACGTTGGTTGCTGTAACATATTCTCATATGCAAAAATTTCAAACTCGATTAGATTGGATTACCCACATGAAGAATAGGGTTGAAAAGAGCCAAATAAATGCTCGAATTATGTGCACGTTTATGGTGGTTCTCCAGGGTTTCATCCTAGATAGAGACCCTAGTGCACAACAAATCTCTCCGATAATTATTGGATCCAAGTAGTTATTTATCTTGAATAGTTTTGGGGATTGTTCCTTTAAGAAACACATGCTTTCGTGTCATTTTTTAATTTCTTATAATTGTACTATGTATGTTGTTCGATCTTTAATGAAATTACCTTACCTTTTAAAAAACAAATCTCTTTATTTTCTTGTCCAATTAAATTGGTAGGTACCAAGTAAGCTTCACATGACTATTTTATTTTTCAAATATTTTGAGTTTCAAACCCAAGAATACCAAACAAGAATTTGAAGGAAAAAACAAATCTCAAAGCATATGTTTTTATTTGCATCGGAGAGGTGGGATTCTATAAATTTACGTGCATGAGAGAGATGTGAAGAATGCCGTGTCTTTCGGGTCAAATTTAATTTGAAAGAATAAATATATTCCTTCATATTCCCAAGAGAATTAGGGTTTGAGAAAATGAATCAATTTTTTATTTATTTAAGTGTCTTAAGAGATCGATGAGAAGGCAAGAGAGAGACATGTTTTTTGAGAGGAAGAGTCCGAGTATATAAAGCCAAAAGTGGTTGAATTAAAATATTAATAAATTGGAAAAAGGGTATTTGTGCTTTGATCAAACAAGGATTAGGTGAGCTTAGATCAGGTTGCTTTATTTGAGGAGAGGACCCTAATTGGTGATCCAAGTAGGTTCGTCCGGGTCATGCCTATGAATTTTACGTCTACCTTTGCAATCTGCTTCATTTAATTAAAACTTGATATTGATTACCAAATTAATAATTGAACAATTTACACTAGTGCTTTTCTAATTTTTGCCACATTATCAATTTGATTTCATAACTTTTACTTTTGCCCAAAATAGTCCAATATAGCAATTTACATTACCAATTTTGTCCATCTGTTACATCACCTCTAAATTCGGACGTTAATTATGACATGTCCTTGTACTTAAAAATATGAGATAAGATTAAATGTCTTAGTACAGTTATATCTTTTATTAAAATATGTAGAATTTTTTTTATGTTTGAATATTATGGTTTTGTAAGAGAGTTTTTGATTGTGGCAAAAACCATAATATATTCAAACATCAAAATTTTTCTTCATGTCTTAATAGAAGACATAACATTACATAGTATTTAAACTCATCTCACCATTTCAACTACCACTCAACGTCATAATTAACGTCCGAATTTAGATGGAATGTAACAAATAGACCAAATTGGTAACATAGGTTGCCATTTGGGAACATTTTGAGTAAAGTCAGAAGTTATCTGACTAAACTGATAAAACGAAAAAAATTTAGGATACCATCAAGATAAATTGTTCTTAATAATTTAATAGGTGAAATTCCATGATCAATACATAGTAGAACCCTTGGCTGTTTTTATATTATTCTTTTCAATATGTTTTCTCCAAATATATATATATGAAAAGTGAAATGTGTTCTTTTAGCTCATCAATTTATTTGTTAGTTTCGCACATATATTTCATACCTAATGTATATTTATAAAGGCATTTAGGATAAAATTGTCACAAGTAATAAATCATTTTCATCCACTACACCAAAAAAACCCTGTAGGAAGTGGAATATAAGTGGCGGTTTAGTAAAATCGCCTTTGAAAAGGAGAATAGGTTGCGGTTTAACAACAAAATCGCCATCTAAAGTTTGCGTAAATTTAATATGGACGCACCTTTTAGGAGTTTTAGTGATAGTTTAACTAAATATCCGCCACCTAATGTTTTACCTATAGCTAGGTGGCAGTTTACGAGAAAAATCGCCACTCAAGGTAGGTTAAATAAACACGTGATCTGCATAGGACTTTAGGTAACAATTTTACGAATGAACTGCCACCTAAAGTCTATTTATCTTCAACCTCCCCCAGTGTTGTCATAACTAAAAATGGAGGTTTGGAGCTCCAGCCTCCACCTGACCCTAACAATTTTGATGGATTTTCCAGCCAAAACTTCGTCTTTTTATGTCAAAATTCCATCCATTTGCTAAGAAACAAGTTTAGCACTATCTTTGGTAAGTTTACTACATTTTTGTAGTATTATTTTTATAGTTTTAGAGTTTTTTTAGGAATTTATAATTTTGTTGTGAAATTTTGAGATTCTATTGTTTTAGTTTGAAAAAGTTAATTTATATTATTTAGATCTATTTAATACAATTTTGTAGTATTATATTTAGAATTTTAGGGTTTCTTAGGGATTTGTAATTTTTGGTAAAATTTTGAAATTCTTTCAATGTTTTAGTTATTTTAATTTGAGGTTGAAAATGTTGATTATATTATTTGGATTTAATTAATACATTTGTTTAGTATTATACTGTTTTAGACCTAGTATATGATTTTCGTTCAAAAATTTCATGTTTAGCTTTTTATAGTTTCACAAATAATTTTTTTTTTATTTTATTTTTATTACTTGAACAATCAGTTGTTGTACCCTTGGATGAGGTTGTGCATAAGGATATTGCTATAGACCATGCATCATGTATTGACAAAAGCTCAATTACAATTCAGATGGGAAAACATCACATGCTGCTGGATCCTCAAATGAGGTTGTGCGTGAGGATATTACTAGTGGCCCTACACCATGTAGTGGTGAAGCTCGACTACACACTAGTTCAGAGGTTTTGTAAAAGGATATTTCTACGGACCTTGGCACCATGTAGTGGTGAAGCTCAACTACACTATAAATTTTGTGCATGAGGGATATTGCTATGGAGGTTGCACCATATTGGGTCTTTTGCTCTCAACTTCACGGTTTAGGTGTTTAGTATTTAGAATTTATATTATCTTTCAGGGTAATTTTATTTTTAGAATTTACATTAGGGTGCAATTTAGGTTGTTTTTCATATGAATTAAGGATGCTTCAAATTATAGTTGATCTTGATGAATTTTATAGCTAATGGCAGTGAATGTGAGTATTCCTATAATATCTTCTAGGTGACCGTAGTTTGTTAATGCTAACATGTATCACGTAGTTGCATCTTCATATTAACAAACTAGAATCACTCATAAGACCCTATTGTCTTTTAGGAAAATTAACTCACATTTTACTACCATTAGTCTATACAAATCATCAGGATCAACTGCAACTCGAAGCGTCCTTAATTTATACGAAAAAATATCTAAATTGCATGTCTAATATTGTAAATTCTAAACACAAAATTATCCTCAAACATAACATAAATTTTAAACATTAAATACTTGAACCGTATAAAGTTGAGAGCAAAAGACCTGCTATGGTGCATAACCGTAATGTAGGTTTTAGTTTTATATTTGTGAATTATATTGTATTATGGTATATATATTTTGAAAGTACGTAAAACATGTTTTAGCAATTTTGGGAAAAGCAATTTCAGTTTTTTTTTTTTAATTTAAAAAAATCAAACTTTTTGGTGGCGATTCTTAAATACGCAAATATTTTAGGCCACTAAAAATCTCGAACTTTTAGTGACAGCCGCATACATGGTGGTTCGTGAACGGTCAATATATCTCTATAGTGGCGATTTAAAACCGCCACCAAAAAGGTATTTTTAGTGTAGTGATCACATATTATTTATGTTCTTTTTCAACTTGAGAATTGGCAAATTCATCATTGTTGTTACCTGTTTAATATATATATATATATATATATATGATGTAAATTGCTATACTAATTAAGAATTATTATTATTATTTATTTTTACCAAATATTATATTCTTATATGTTGGATCACATAAAAGACGTGTACAAAACTAACATTGTAAAACACATTATATTGTTCATACGAAGTTGTAGATAAAATTACAACAAATATAAATAAACTAAAGTGTTTAAATATTTATAGTGTTAAATAGAGAAATGACGAGAGTAAAATTGGCCTTATATAATATGGTCTCATAAACTAGTGTGCCGAATCTAAACTATAACTGTATAAAGACAAATGGTGTGAGGATAAAAACGAATATTCAATTTGAATTTTTTTTTTCCTTCAATTAGTTAGGCGATCTTTCATCTCTTTCCCCCTCAAAACCATACATTCAGCAAAAGCAATCAGCTAAAAGGACCAACATTATGTACCTCTCCATCACTAGTAAGCTCGATCGAGCAAACTTCTAATATCAACAACAATATTATTACATACAAAAATTCTGCCCATGCACACTGCAAATAAAAATCCAATAAATGATAAAAACTGTGACTTTCTACATTAATTTGAAACAAATCAAAAGCATTTAATTTACGTTAAATCTTTTGCAGATACAAATACCGAGCGGAATGGCCGAGTCGAGTCAGATTAATGGAGTTGGCACTGTGGGAAACAATTTCTAGAAAATCTTGTGGGTGTGTAGGTGAGGTTTTGGGTTTTGGGTTAGAGAGAAAAAAAAAATAGAGAGAGAGAGAGTGGTGGACATATGAAGCGGTAGCAGTCATCTCTTGTCTTTGTATTATCAACTTTTCTCTTCTGACAGTCTTTTTGGGTCCCCACTCAGCCAGTCAGCTCTCACGGACGGCACCACCCTCTTGCTCTTCCTTTTTCTCGTGGTCCAAATACAATTATAACATAATCATTTTTTACCTTATCGCTGTAAAGCCATTTCACTTTTTCAAATCTTATTTGACATTTTCCCTTTTTTTTTTTATTCTTTTCTTATTAGCCTCCTTTGTTAATAAATAAGATAATATAAAGAGAAGATTAGGCCCTGTGGTCCAGCGGAGTCTATGGCTGACCGACTTTGAGAGCAGCCGTATCAGATAAGAATAGAGAGAGAAATAGAAAGAAAAATATTCTCTCCACCAAACCTTCGTTTTCTCTTTGGTTTTTTTTTCTTTATCCTCTTCCAAGTTCTAGCTAGCAAACTGAAGGATCTTCGCTTTAACTTTGGCTTTCTTTGGTTTTTAGCAAATCCAACAAACGTACTCTGAACATTTTCTTCAGTTGATGCTTTTTTGTTTTATTTGTTTTGGTTTAGATTGCCATTTCTAGCTTCTGGGTTAGTTTTTCTTGTTCGGTATTTTCATCGTCTAGAGCTAGTTTTGGCAACCTAATCATCAGAGTACTTGGCTTTTAGTTCCGTTACAAGATGATTTCTGAAGATGGGTTTTCACTTCCCTCAACCATCAGAAGCTTTCCTCATCAAGAACAACCAAATCCAAACCCTAACCCTAGCTCTGCAAATCCAGCAGCCAAGAAGAAGAGAAACTTACCAGGCACACCGGGTAAGCTTCAACTATCCTCGTTGCTTACTTATTCAATTGCTTATTTTGTTTTCTTTTAATTTATTCTCTCACTTGGATTGAAGCAGATCCAGATGCGGAAGTCATAGCTTTGTCCCCAAAATCTCTAATGGCGACGAACCGATTCCTCTGCGAAATTTGCAACAAAGGTTTCCAGAGAGACCAGAATTTGCAACTCCACCGACGGGGACACAATCTTCCGTGGAAGCTTCGGCAGAGAACGAGCAAAGAAATTCGGAAAAAGGTCTACGTCTGCCCGGAAAAGACCTGCGTTCATCACGATCCATCGCGAGCCCTCGGCGACCTCACCGGGATTAAGAAGCACTTCAGCAGAAAGCACGGCGAGAAGAAGTGGAAGTGCGAAAAGTGTTCCAAGAAATACGCAGTTCAATCGGATTGGAAAGCTCATAGCAAAATTTGTGGTACTAGAGAGTATAAATGTGACTGTGGAACTCTCTTCTCCAGGTACTTTGAATTTAATTTTATTCCTTTTTTCTCTCATTAATATTCTCCAAACTTTATAGAATCATGTTGGTGAAGAATTTATTACCAAGCTTTTAATTCCTAAATGAATTTAATGCTAAGCTTTTAATTCTCATTTTTTCCACTTTTACTTGTCAATTCGTCTAGCACCAGTCTCTATATATATATCTTGTAATAAAATTAAAATGGGGTTTTGAAATATTAAACAGGAAGGATAGCTTCATCACTCATAGAGCTTTCTGCGACGCTTTAGCTGAAGAAAATGCTCGATTTGGTGCAGTTCCAACTACAAATCCAACCTTCATCAATGTTACAAACAACAACAATCCTCAATCGGGCAGAATCGCCCACATGATGCCACCAATTTTCCAGCAAGAATTCGCCAACTCCGACCAATCTTTGGCCAATTTTAGTACAACTACTCCTGATGGGCAAAGGCCGAGGCTGCCAATTTGGCTAGACGCCGCCAATTCCAACACTTTCATGGGAGCTGCCGGAAACTCCACCGGCTTGCAGGAACTATTACAAACACCTAACGTGCACATGTTTGGATCAACATCGACCCAGAACCAGTGGATGAACAAATTTTCTAGTGAATCTATGTCATTTAATCCGGCAGCTTCCGGTCAAGTTATGTCCCCAATTTCTCGGGGGCTTAAAGAGGAAGAAGAATCCAAAGGAAACTTGTCGGAAACTATGAGTTCTTTGCATCAAAACAACCAGAACCAACGCCAACAAAGTTGTACAACTTCTACTACTGCTATTACAACTCCAGCTCACATGTCTGCCACTGCCCTCTTGCAGAAAGCAGCTCAAATGGGGTCCACTAGAAGCAACCCGGCTTTCAACGGCACCGCGTTTGGTTTGATGAACTCCTCTCCCTCCAACATCTCCAACTTCAACTCGTTTTTGGGCAATAGTAACACGAAGAGTCTAGACCCTTTGTTGGTTCAAACAAATAATAGTGGTTCCAATGAGAATAATGACGAGGGTTTAACTAGAGATTTTCTTGGAGTTGGAGGAGAAGCAAGTGGGGCTTTGTTCCATCAAGAGCTTGCTAAATTTGCTTCGATGGGTTCGGCTATGAACCTGAGCCAGTATGGTGGACATCACTAAAAAGGTAAGGGGCCTTTAATCGGGGATTATTGTCGTACTAGTTTGTACAATATATGTGACGAAACTTAGCTAGTTTTGGATAGAATAAATTAATACCATTTGGAAACTAGATGATTTAGGGGGGGAAAAGAGACGGTGGTGAGTTGTAGGGTAAAAGGGAGCGAGTCAACTCAGTGTAGAGATAGAGAGAGAATAGAGAGATCTCGTGAATGGTCAGAGATAATAGAGCGGGGGCAGTGCATGTTGAAAGAGACTAAACAAAAAGAGAGACTTGTTGGCAATCAAAGTGTGAAAGCGTCCGGGCCCTCTCTCCATGCATGTTGTAGATTTTTATTTTTTGTTTTTAAATTTCTGAAATTTTAGTTTTATTTTGATGTTGATAAAAACATCTGTCATACTGGGCTGTGACATTTTGTCGTGGCTCTTTTCCCACTGTCATCAATTAACGTGAATTTAAATTCCATTAAATAAATGAAAGGGAAAATTATTTAAATGAGTTTCGAAATTTTCTAAATCACTCAGATGATCCTACTTAATTCGAAATTATTAAAGTAACTCTACTTTTTGCATAAAGAACTGGTATGACCCTAAGGTTGATTGAATAGACCGTTTTACCCTTTCAATAAGGGAATAATTACATAAATTTATTGAAGAAAAATTGTGGTATCCCTGTAACCAAACAAACCAAAAAAAAGAAGGGAAAAGTGAGAGAAAAGTGTTTCTGTTCTACCCAATTCCGGTGAGCCATAGCCTCATAATCGCAAATCAAAATCACAACCCGCCAACCCCAGATAGGTGCATAAATCCGGCGTCAAACCCTACTGCCCCTTTGTAGTCGTCGTCTCGCCAATCCCCAACCGCCAACCATCGTGATTCCGTCATCCCACGAATCTTCGGCCATTGCGATTCCATCATCTCACGAATCTCACGAATCCCTCCTCGTCACTGCCTTCGTCGATGGCTTTGTTAAGCTCTTCGACCTTGCCTGCTGATGTATTCGACTTTGACAACGGAGATTTGGGTTTGTTAGATTTTTGTATTCTTTTCATTTTTTTGATTGTTCTAAATCTGCCAAGGGATTAGCTTTTGGTTTAGATTTTGATATTATTCTATGATTTTGGATATATGAGATTTTTTTGTTTTGTAGTTTTGGATATCATAGATTGTTTAGTGATTTTTTTGTATGAATTTTCTATAATTTTTTAGATTGGAAATTTTTTTATGGGTTTGGAGTTTTTCTTTTAGATCACAGTAGTCGAAGGTAAGGTTGGTCAGCGGAATGGAGGCTGGAGACGGTAAGGAGGTTCGATTCATGTTGGCTTGGTTGGGAATTTTTGCTGGGTTTGGGTTTTGGTTACCCGTAATCTCTCAATCTCGATCCTGATCTTGTTCTACATATTGGGTTTTCTAGATTGAAAGACCCCTTTTTTGTGCACAGATTTTGATTAACTATGAAAATCCCTTTTTGAAGGGGAAAATAATGGAAATCAGTAGTTTTAGGAAGATGGGTTTGAGATTTGAGTCAAAAACCAAATTTTTAGGATCAAAATGGGAACTTGGAGGATTCTGGGCTTTTGATTTGGGGATACCAGCCAAGAAGCCGAGATTTGAGGATACCAGTCCATTCCTTTGTTTGGACAAAGTGATATCCCTATTCCTATATCTTATGCAAGGGTAACTTTGTCTTTTTTAAAAAATATAGTCACTCTTAGGGTCATACCAGTCCTTTATACAAAAAGTAGAGTTACTTTAGTAATTTCGAATTAAGTAGGGTCATCTGAGTGATTTAGAAAATTCCGAGGGTCATTTAAGCAATTTTCCCTAAATGAAATATTAATATTTTAGTCCTTCAATTTTAAAAATAATAATCAAATAATCTTGTCATTATTATAAATAACTATAAGAACTTTAAGTTATTGAGAAATACATTAATCTAATTCCGGTCAACAAAAATTGACTAAAATTTTAATAAAAACCCGAAAATACCCTAGGTAAAAGTAATAAATGTATTATTTTAAACAAAATGAAACACTTAAAATAAAATTACTCCTCATCCCCTTCAATTTTAAGCTAACCCACTGCCATACTTTCGTCTCCAATACCCTTCTCCAGCCAACATATATGTCACTGGCAACGTTTTCTAGCCACCTCCTCCGTCACTGGAACTTTCTTCGCGACTACCTAGAAAAAAAAAAAAAACTCATCTAGATTAATATGTGGGAAGAAAGTTTAATTCCTAAAAACATATCTTCCAACAACATTTCTAGATCAATATTTCCAAGTACCCATAACTAGAAGTTGGTTCCATACAAAAAAAAAAAAAATCAATCTTTCACTTCATCTTCTCTAACCGCCTAAGTAAAACAAAAATTGTAGAAACCTCATTAACACCTTTGTCACTAGCCACCCACACCGGCTCACCACCACTCTTCAGAAAAACACCCAAAACCAAATGAAAAATCTCCAAATCTATATTCAAATATCACATCCTAATTTTCAGATTAAAAACTAAATCATTGATTAAATACCCAAACATTAATAAAATCTTCAACATCTCAAGTCAAAAAACAACAATCAAACATTCAACAAATCTCAGTTCTAACATTCATAAATCAAAATTAGAAATCCACAAATCTCAATACTAAAATCAAACATCCACATAATCTCATATCAAACTCCAAACCAAGCTCGGAGTGGAGTTGCTCACCTTCAATCTTCTCCAATTGCAAACCAAGCTCCTTCTACGAAGCCCCAAGCTTCTTCATATCCTCACGCACTTGAGCCAACCCCGTACTCATCGCATCAACACCATGCGCCTCGGCGTCCATCTTCAGTAACCTCTCATAGACCTCCCTCACCTGAACATTCTTCTCGGCTTTAACCTCTACCACAGCGTCGGCCAAGGCGTGGAGCTCGTGCTGCAAGGCGGCGACCTCTTGTTTGAGCACCACATGGGAGGCTTTCGAGCTGTTGATTGTCTTGGAGTAGGG
>WUAT03000004.1:2201073-2213824 GCA_010015005.3 Ulmus americana
GTGAGATATGAAAAGGAAAATATTTTACACTCAAATTTAACTAATATTGTACAAAAATAATAATTATATTGTGAAAAAATATAATAAAAAGAGAAATTAACAATAGATTCGTAAATAAAAAAAATAAAAATAAAAAGAGTTAAATAACTAAATAGAAGGAAAAAAAACTAAATTAATAGAAGAAGAAGAAAAAAAGAGTAAATGAATATAAGAAAAGAAAGAAAAAAAATGACTTTAAAATATTAATAAACTAATTACACAAATTACATTTATAAAATATGAAAAAGAAGTAAACAAATGAGCATTCAAAAAAAAAAAGTAAACAAAAGAAAGAAACAAAGGCGAAGTAAGCTACACGAAAAAAATGTTCAAACATAACCCAAAGACTCACCCAATTCAAGTTTAGCTAGAACAACCCCAGCATATTTTATTATTAATATAAAAAGGGGTATTTTGGAAATTTTAAAACAATTTGTAAACTATGAGTTGATTTTATTTAAAAAAAAACAAAAAACAAAAAACAAAAAACAAAAAATAAAAAACTATGAATTGATTCAGGATATCAAAACATAATAAAACAAAATATGGAAGTACTCTGTAGTAATTTCCAGAACACAAGGGTATATTTTGAGGAAAAAAAATGAAACATGAGGTATCAAAATGTTAATATCCTAATGGCAAGAAAAACAAAAAATGCTGTTAATTTGTTCACCATTAAAAAAAATTATTTATATTTTAGGCTAAAATATTTGGAACGTTAAAAAATAGTTAAATACAATATGAATATAAAAACTATTGTGCAAAGATAGAACAAAGAATAAAAAAATTAAAAATTAAAACGTGATTTATAAAAAAATATTACAAAAGTAATAAATGAAAAACATAAAACCAAAAAGAAAAAATAATAATAATAAATTAAGGGACAAAAGATGTTTTATATGGATACAAACATCGATATTAATTATTATTTTTGATCTAATTGTTGTAATTAAAAAGACTTTCTTGTAATTTGACTAAAAACAATAATAACCATTAGTTCAAAAATTAACAGTTAAGATCGATATTTGTATTCATAAAATTATTAGTTTTAGTTAAATTCCAAGAAAGCCCTCTTAATTGCAACCATTAGAATTAGATAAAATCAATAGTTAAGATCAATGCTTGTATCCATATAAAAACTTTTATTGTGTGTATTGTAGAAGCACCATATTTTAAAATCTATCTAAATCTTAAAAATATTCATATATTTAATAAAAAAAAAAATTAAATTAAATTAAAAAATATTTTGAATGAATTTATAGATATCTTGAAATAATGAATTTTGCGGGACAATAATAGTTAAGGTAGTCATTGGTCAAGTAATTTTATTTCCACTTGAATTGTTTTACATTCATATGTTAAATTTCTATCAATATTCATCTATGGTTATTTTTTTTATTTTAACTATTTTGAAATTTAAGACGAAAATAAAACAAAACAAATTAATTTCGGAAATGAAATTAAAACAAACTTAGAAGAAAAAAACCCAACAAATTGCAAAGAAAATAATAAATTTAAATTTGTAAAGAACTTATAAATATTTTGGTAATTTAAAGATATATAAAAATAATTAAAATGTAAAAGAATTTTAAAAAATAAATAATAATTTTATTTAAATACTCAAACAAACACTATCTTCTTTATTTTCACTATTTAAATTATTATTCAGATTATGAATATGTTGAAATCACTAAAATTCTATTCAAATCATGAATCAAACTGTCTCCTTGTATGCTTTTACTTTTTTGGCTGAAGTGAAAGACATGATGAGTTAAGTTCTATTGTCAACAATCTGAATTGTAGTGGATGTAGAAATTTAAGAGCCGCCATGCTTGGTCAAGGGTTGATCTTTGTTCTCCATTGTATTTTAGTAGGGAAAAAAAAAAAAAAACAAAATATATCAACTAGGCATTGGGACTCTTCATCTCATTTTCATTAATGTAATTTTATAATATAGTAAAGATGGTCCAAAGCCTACTATGAATTTCAAATAACCAATCTTTCATACCTTTTCTTGATTGAGAACAAAAATGGAAAGCCTTTGCTTGATATTCTTTACATATCTAGTTGGCTTTACATCCATTGTTGTTTCCAATGGAGTTGATACACTAGCTCCTTCCCAATTCCTCACTATCAATGACACCTTGGTTTCTCCAGGAAAAAGCTTTGAATTGGGCTTTTTCTCACCTAAAACTTCTTATGTTTGGTATTTAGGAATATGGTATAAGGGTTTTCCGGATATAGTTGTATGGGTTGCAAACAGAGAAAACCCTTTAGTAGATTCATTTGGTGCTTTTTCTATCTCCATCAATGGAAATCTAACCCTTTTAAACAGAAAAAATGATACCATTTGGTTCTCTGATTCTTCTAGTGTAGCAGAAAATCCTGTTGCTCAGCTTTTGGACAGTGGAAATTTTGTTGTTAGAGACAAGGATGCAAAAAATACAGGTGAATATGTATGGCAAAGTTTTGATTTCCCATCGGACACGCAATTAGCCGGTATGAAGCTTGGATGGGACTTGGAAGCCGGTGTGAACAGATTCTTGACTTCTTGGAGAAATGCTAGTGATCCATCTCCGGGTGAGTTTACTTATAGAATTGACAACTTAGGATTGCCTCAGTTTGTTCTTCGTAATGGATCGGAAAAGACGTTTAGGAGTGGTCCTTGGAATGGTATTAGATTCAGTGGTGTTCCTAGTTCTTCTAGCCCAATTTTAAGACCAGTTTTTATATTTAATTCAACTGACTTGTATTACACGTATGAGGCTAGTGACAACTCCGTTATCACAAGGTTTAGATTGGACGAAATGGGTTTGCCTCAACGCCTTGTGTTGAACAAAGGAAGCTCTGATTGGTCTGTCATGTATACAGTGAAGAATGATCAGTGTGATGATTATGGACATTGTGGAGCTAATGGTGTTTGTAGAATTAGTCAATCGCCGGTTTGCCAATGCTTGAAGGGATTTATTCCAAAGTCAAGTGAAGAATGGGAGGTGCTAAATTGGACAAGTGGGTGTGTGAGGAAATCCCAGTTGGATTGCCATCAGGAAGTTGGGTTTCTGAAACTTGAAAATTTGAAATTGCCAGATTTGTTGGATTTTAAGTTAAACAATAGCTTAAATCTGAAGGAGTGTGAGGAAGAGTGCTTGAAGAATTGTTCTTGCACCGCTTATGCTAATTCAGATATTAGTAATGGAGGGAGTGGATGTCTGATGTGGTTCGGTGATCTGATTGATATTCGAGAAATCATCGATGAAGATGGTCAGCAAGATATATATGTCCGGATGCTGTCTACAGAACTTGGTAAGTCTTAGTTATGCATTTTGTTTTACTTTATGAAAAATTATTGTTAGATGTTTACCAGAGGAATAAGAATTACTGTGATTTTAATTTCTCAATGCTATTTTTTGTTTTAGAATCAAAGGGTGTTGTTTCCAATCGGACGAATAAAAGACTGGTGCTCGGGGTGGTCATATCTACAGTTCTTGTAGCTCTTTTGGTTTTGGCATGCTTCTGTTTAATATGGAGAAAAAGAAGAGAGAAAAGACGTAAGTAGATCTTGTTAATAAGAGAAGCCTAAGACCATCCTCATAATGAATATATAATTTGGGACTTTGTTCAGTTTATGATATGTATAATTCCATTTTACAGGTCCAAAATTTAGTGAGGAAGACCTTGAGTTGCCACTATTTGATTTCCTTACCATTGCAACTGCCACTAACAACTTCTCCAACGCAAACAAACTAGGAGAGGGCGGTTTTGGGCCAGTTTACAAGGTATCAAAATTGTATTTGATGATGTTATAATTTGTTAAAGAAACATAAAGCTAACATTTCTTAACCAAAAATTTTCAGGGTAATCTCTTAATGCAACAAGAAATAGCAGTAAAGAGACTCTCACATACTTCTGGACAAGGCTTGGATGAGTTTAGGAATGAAGTAACAATGATAGCGAAGCTTCAACACAGGAATCTAGTCAAGCTTTTGGGTTATTGTATTGAAGGAGAAGAAAGGATGCTAATCTATGAATATATGCCTAATAAAAGCTTGGACGGCTTTATTTTCGGTACTAAACTGCAACCTTTATACAAAATCGTCTTTCTAGTTAAGGAAAAAATAAAGTTGTAACTAAGATTCTTGTGATTGATTCTGCAGATAAGGATAGAAGGGTGATGCTAACTTGGAAAAAGCGCTTCGAAATTATCATGGGAATAGCTCGAGGACTTCTCTACCTCCACCAGGACTCCAGAGTAAGGATCATCCACAGGGATCTGAAAACTAGCAACATCTTACTTGATAGTGAGCTCAACCCGAAAATTTCAGATTTTGGTATAGCAAGAATTTTTGGAGGAAATCAAATTGAAGCAAAGACTAAAAAAGTGATTGGAACATAGTAAGTTACATAAACTTAACTTTTGGTACAAATGTCTTGATTGTTTGCTTACTACTTAATCTTTGTGACATGCAGTGGATATATGTCTCCAGAGTATGCGATCGATGGGAAATTCTCCGTAAAATCTGATGTTTTTAGTTTTGGAGTTCTGTTGTTGGAGATAGTGAGTGGTAAAAGAAATAGGGGTTTTAAGCATCCTGATCACCATCACAATCTTTTGGGACATGTGAGTACTAATTCTTGTATGCTTCTATGTGTGTGATTACGAGTAATCCCTTGCAGCTTCAGCCTTTCATTTGAATGACGAAGTGAACATTTTTCTGCAGGCTTGGTTATTGTGGAACGAAAACAAGGCTTTGGAGCTAATGGAACAATGCTTAAAGGATTCAAATGATGAATCGGAAGTTCTAAGATGCGTTCAAGTGGGGCTATTGTGTGTTCAAAAGCTTCCGAACGATAGGCCAGCAATGCCTTCTGTGGTCCTCATGTTAAGCACTGAGGGAGCAACTCTGCCTCAGCCAAAACAGCCTGGTTTCTTCATCGAAAGAGGCTCCGAGGATGTTGATACATCAATAGGCAATGATTCTAGTGGAACGGAAAATGTGTTAACTATAACTGTAGTGGAAGCTAGATAAATTCTCCCTTGTAGTTTAATCAATACATATCTTCTACTTGGGACATGTAAATTACCATTAAAATAGTTGAATACATAAAACATGCTTGCAAAGAGAGTTAAAGATGATTGGTTACTTGACAAACAAGCAATCTTTTAGTTGTATGTGTTACTGCACTTCTATTTGTTATGAATTGGATGGCTAAACAGTGGCTTAACAGAAACGAGAAGTGCATAAAAATCAACAAGAACATAAGTAATAACTTCTATAAATGACAATTCTCTCAATTTCATTCGACAAGCATTAAAATTATCTAGCCTCTAGCATAGTAATGGTCAATTTGTTCTCAGTTGAAGAAATTTCAAGCTTGCTTGATGAACAATCCGTCTCAAACACATTCCTTTCGTTGAAAAAACCAGGCTCTTTAGGCTGCGGCAAGGCAATCTCACTACTTAACATTAAAACCACGCTTGACATGCTTGGCCTGTCTTCTGGACTACATTGAACACATAACAAAGCCACATGGATTGATCGTAGCACTTGAGGAACATTGCTCGAATCATTTACCGTTGGATGAATCAGCTCCAAAGGATTTCCTTCATTGTGTAGAATCCAAGCCTAACAGAAAGTTATCAGATTGATTTAGTTTGGTGATTTGTGGAAGAAAAAAAAAAGTTTAAATTCGCACGAAAAAGGAAGTACTTACATGTCCAAGAAGGTTGAGTTTGTGGTCCGGGTGATGAAATCCTCTGTTTTTCTTTCCACTAATAATCTCAAGAACTAAAACTCCGAAGCTGAAAACATCTGATTTCACTGAGTAGACCCCGTCAATTGTGTACTCCGGAGCCATGTAACCACTGTGGAAAATGTACTGAAAAACTTGAGGAAGTAGTTGAATTAAGGAGTGAGTGTGATCTAGAAAATGGATTGGATAGAGATTCTTACTATGTTCCAACCACTCTGCTTGTATTTGCTTCAGTTTCATCTCCTCCAAATCCTCTAGCCAGGCCAAAATCTGATATTTTCGGATTCATTTCGTGGTCTAGTAAAATATTACTTGCTTTTAGATCTCTATGGACAATCCTTAGTCTAGAATCTTGATGAAGATAGAGTAGTCCCCTAGCAATCCCATTGATAATGTGGAACCGCTTAGGCCAATCCAAAAGAACACTCTGCTCTATATCTGCCCATATTTCATTCTAGTCATTATCAAAGCTTATGTGATTGACTGAAAAAGCAGAGTTAAAAAGATCATAAGAAAATAGGCTAAAGGTCTAATATTCGAACCAAAAATGAAGAAGTCTAAGCTTTTGTTCGGCATGTATTCGTATATCAGCATTCTCTCTTCAGATTCAATGCAACACCCTAAAAGCTTCACAAGGTTTCGGTGTTGAAGTTTGGCGATGCAGAAAACCTCATCCTTGAATTCATTTAGCCCTTGTTTTGAACTTCTTGAGAGCCTCTTCACGGCTATTTCTTTCCCATCTTCCAACTTCCCCTGAGCATTACTACATTAGTCCCAAAACATATAAAAAGGTATAATATCAAGCTTGTTTATGTCTAAATTGTTATATAAAGCTCTTAATGAGCTCTCCTAATTCTGAAACTAGAGTCTAAAAGGTGTTAATTTACCGATCTCTCCCAAAAGCATAATTTGTTAGGAGTTAGACAATCGTGTGGTGATCAATTAGAGAGTTTGAACACAGGATGTCTCGTGCTAATACCATATTAGTTTACCAATCTATCACAGAAGCTTAAGCTATTAGGACATGGTAACGAAAGGAAACAAAGGATTAATAAGAGTGTCATACCTTATAGACTGGTCCATATCCACCCCTTCCAATCTTATTTTCAACTGAGAAGTTATTGGTTGCTTCAGCTATCACATTAAAGCCAAACAATGGCAGGTCTAGATCTTCATTTTGGCTTTCATCCATAAACTCGTGCTTTCGGCTATGAACCATATTTCCTACAATAAAAGAAAGGAAATAGAAATTTTACAATGAAATTTCTTACTTTTACTCAATTAGGAAAACAAAATAAACCAACAACAGAAAGCTTGCTAAAAGAAGAGAACTATTTACCTTCTCTTATAGGCTTATCTTTCTGCCTCTTCTTCAACACATGACATAACACGCATAGGCCTATGAGAACAACTCCTACAACTACAACAGGTATTACAGTTGTCCTAACTCGTCTCTTCCCTTTCGAACTTCTATACTCCACTGCGAATATCAAGCATAAAGTAATTAGCATTAAGACAACAAAATATGATCCAAACATAACTTGAACAAATTGAAAGACTAAAGAAATATTTACCCAAGTCAGAGGCAGACATCCTTATATATATGTCTTGACCAGAATCAGCATACTCTCTAATGTCTATCAATTCATCGAACCAAAGTATGCACCCACTTCCACCATCTCTGATATCGAAACTAGCATAAGCACTACAAGTGCAATTTTTCAGGCATTCCTTGTTGCACTCTTCTAAGTTCATGGTTTTGTTGTACCAAGAAAATCTCGTGTCCGGCACTTTCATCCGAGAATGTGTTAGAAAACCTTCTCCCTCCCTGCAATCCAATTCTGTTTTTCTTACGCACCCACTTGACCAATCTCCGGCCTCCCAATCTTTCGGGGATTTTGGGACAAAACCATCCAAGCAGCCACAAGCAGGGGAGTTGTTAATATTGCAGCTACCATAAGTACCACATAGCCCATACCTGTCACAATCATCCATTGAAGCTGACAAGTAAAGGTTCCAACCTTGTGTTCGATCAATCCATGTGAAACGCTGAAGATTTCCAGTAGAACTTAACACCATCCTTGAAAGAACAGAGCTGCTAACAAGTTTATATCTGTAGTAAACTTCCTCCTTTGTGAAAACAAACTCGAAATTATATATAGGATTTGGCTTCAAATTAGGCATACCACTAAATCTTAGGCCATTCCATGGCCCTGACCTGAATTTTATAACTGAGCCTTTTCTCAGATAAAATTGTGGAACACCATTAGGATCCATTTCATTCGAGTAATCACCTTTCGAAGGATCATCCTCGCTCCTCCACGATATCAAGGGCCGGTTTAGGCCAGTTACTAAGTTTACACCATATTTCACGCCTGGCAAAAATGTATTACCAGGATAATCAAAACTTTGCCATAAGTAATTCTCTGGATCATCATCATCTTGCTCTCTCACTACAAGATTTCCTGTATCTAAAAGCTGAGCAATCGGATTGGTTGCGGATATAGATAAATTGGAAGACCAAATGTTGGAGCTATAATCATCCTTAATGACAAGAATTCCCTTACTTGAAAGTTGAAGGATTCCAGATGAACCACTAAGTGGGATATCTCTGTTGGCAACCCAAACCATTGTTCCTGCAGCTACTTTCTTGTACCGAATCGCCAAATACTTGTTCTTGGAGTTTCCGGGGCTAAAGAATCCGAGCTCAAAGCTTCCGCCAGCTGAAACTATAGACTCGCCGTCTCTAAGAGATTGATCAACACTTATTGTGTCAAGTGGTGAAGAGATTGCAAAGATGAATGATAAAGAGAAGAAGAGGAGTACGATAATGACCTTTTCCATTGCTTTTCTTCTTATTTTCATCCAACCAAGTTTATGGAAACCTGAAAACATAACCGACATGCAGGAACACAAGAAGTACAGATTTATCTTATTCTTGTAATTGAAATAGCTAAGTTTAGGTTATTTTAGTAATAGACCTCAGTGAATTTTGAAATGGAAAAGTATTGAAATAGTAGGAAAGCATCAAGAATTGTCTTTGAAGAAGTCTATGGTTGATTGGGTTGTATGATTAAGATTCATTGGTTGTTATATACTTTATTTATTTAATACGATTTGGGAAAATTTCGTGATATGACAAAGTATACAAAAAAGACCTTAATGTTTCGTAAATTTCAATTTTATCCCTAATGTTCATTTTATTGCGTAATAATATTTTTAATATATATTTTTGAAAAATAACATAAGTACTCTAATTTGAAAATATTATTAATTATTAAAATATATTTTATAATAACAATATTTTTGTTATTTTACAAAATGTACGCAACATCGAATTGATTTAAAGTACTATTACACAATAAAATAGAAGATGATGGATATATCTGATATTTACTGGATATCTAGGTTATATTTTTCATTTCTTCAAACCACATGTAGTAAAATGATATTTTCCCTAATAAGATTATATTTTTGTTTTGGTTTATTGGAGCAAATACCCCCTGAACTATACGTAATTTTGCAAGTTGCCCCCTAAACTTGTTTTTTTCCAATATTAAACCCCTCAAATTCTTGTTTATTTGCAAATACTAACATAATGCTAACATAATGTCCAATTTGAAGCATGTGAGAAGCACATGGAAGTTAAGTGGGGGTATATAGTAATTTCATAATAAAAACAAATAAATAAATAAATAAAATATAATCTCTCTCCTCTTTCTTCTCTATCTTTACTTCAACCAGTTCTTTTTCTTCATCATCACTATTACAAAAAAGGGATTTCAAGAGGGTTGAAAACTCATGCGAAAAAATTTTCACAAGGGTACAAATACCGTCTTCATAATTGGTGATGCGGAAGCAATATCGCGACGGGGAGTTTTCGCGACGGGTACCCATCACAAAATGTGACTTTTCACGAGAGTTATCCGTCGCGGAAACCGACTTTTCGCGAGGGTTATTCGTCGCGGAAACCAATTTTTTGCGAGATTTATATGGAGAACTCTCACGGAAGGCCAGTTTCCGCGATAGTTCTCCATATAACTGTTGTAAAAAGTTGATTTTTTTAATTTAAAAATATGCATTGAAATTTACAATTTTTCCATGGGTTGCTGAATCCTGTGATTTTAATTACAGCACACCTGTTAAAAAATTAATCCAAAAATTATAAACTAATAATAATTTATTTTTTTTAACCTATTGGCTTTAATCTTCATCGTTTGCCTGAAGGTAATCCATCAATTTCTCATGAATTTTTTTGAGTTCTTTCATTGTGTAGGTGTCTTCAGTATCAATGAATATCTGCATGGTAAATTAATAATCTTAGTTACACAATTTGTTAACAAAATTATAAGTGCATAAATTTGATTAGTAATTAAAAAGTAAATAAAACATTAGTTTATTACCCCTGAACAAACATGATAATATCACTCCACTTGCTAAAGATAGTGTCCATAAACTTCAAGACATAGTATCATATTTTAAGTAGTCGTCTTGAGTTGGACACTACAAAAAAAAAAAAAAAACACTCAAACTGGTTAATAATTAAATTTTAGGGGATAAAATCAATTAAGTAACTTTTCATTTGAATACTTACTCTTATTATTCGCCAATTGAATAGCTTTTCTGTCCCTTTATTTTTAGGGGGATAAGGCCGGTTAGGATACTTCCATATACTCCAAGCCCTAAAAGGAAAAACAAAGACACATAAATATAATAGTTTATCAAAATGAATAATATTCATAATTTAATAGCAAACACTTACGTTTCAAATAATTTTATTTCTTTTTCTTGGGGTACATTATTCAATGGGTTCATATAGTATGCACGGTCATACTGCAGGTAAAACATTATCAAGACCTAATAATTCCTACATAAGATCAATATACAATAAAAAGTTAGTTAGACATAATAGTAACTTTTATACTTCTTAAAATATAGTAGTGGATAAATTTTACCCGATATTCATTGGAACTAAAATGTAACTGTTGCTGTTTTGGGAAATGACCTCTCTAAACCGCGCAAAACAGTATGTGATCCTCTCCTCCAAACTCAAAATCAATACGATATGGTTCGGGCAAAGAAACTTGAGCTTTGGATTTAAATATTGCTCCAAAAGGTACCTACATGCAAAAATCAACTAACTAGTTGACAACTTGTAGAAACCATAATTGGACAACTAAAATCTATAGAAACTTACTTCATGTTGACAGCAATGCAATTTGCACTAATCTCCTGCATAGTGACAAACTGCATGATGTCATCAGCATCGATGATGCAATCCATCTCCTGACCCAAAAGTTACTTGACAACTAAAATGTAAAGATTCCAGTGTCACCCTTCATTTTGTTCGCCACTTTGTATAACACCATTAGGTTCCTTGGTGTTTGAGTGGCCTTTATTTGACACGCTCCAGAAGTACTAGATTGAGCCGATGACTTTGTCTTGGGAGATGAATGTTTTTTTGGACTAGTCTCCTACACAAAATAAACTTTAAAGTATTAGACATATTAATTTAACATGTACAAATAACATCTCATATACAAATAAAGTAAACAAATAACTTACTGGGGTGTTAACAAGGACTAGTAGGCACTCTGCCAAAGGACAAAAGTCCCAACCGCATCTATAGTAGTGTTTATCTCATCGTTTACAGTGTATAACAATGAGATAACCACCAAGCATGTCTATACCAAGACTCTTGTATTACCATGTCCAACTAGTCGGCCATGAACATAAGAATCATAACCTCCTAGTTGGGGTTGGGTCAAGCCTATAACCACTTTGTGATCTTCATCCCTAATACAAAGATACACCTCATCCTGTAAACACAATCTCATATCATTAATAAAATTGATAAAATAAGCATTACTTAACTGTAAATAGACATTTACCTGTCTGCCTGTTGGTGGAGTGACGATGGACTCCACATGCTCCTTGACCCTACCCGGAGTATGGAGACGTCCCTCACAACTATCCCTGGCGTTGGTACCTATATCCTTTCGGAGTAATTTCTCCCTGAAGAGATTCGACATGTCGCTGCAAAGTGATCATTTGATCCTGAATCTTCTCAAAATTAGTTTTGAATTCTTTTTGGAAGCCTCTTGATTGGGATACACCACTCCATGTGTTGGTCCAGGTGTAATGTTTACCCAAACTCCGAACTCAACCGGGGTGTTCCTTATTGGGTAATTCTCTCTTTGCGAGAATACAACCACAATTGTGATCAGTCGTAATTCTCTCCGTACTCTGCAATCTATAAGTACATCAAATTAATTAGAATGAAAATTAATACAGTTAATGATATAGAATTCAAATAAAGAGGAATGCACCCTTACCACTGTAGGCTCTATGTCGATATAACCAGCACGTCCTTTGTGATGAGGATGTTGAGACTCATTCTAGTTATTGATATTTATCCTCCTCAACTCCATAGCCTCATTGGAAGTCTGCCACTCAACAAAATCGGTCCACTCCTCATGAGTGATGACATCTGCATACTTCTTGGGTGAATGGTCGAGTGAGTTTTCCACATGTATGTGATCACATATCATCCTACTTTTCTGCTGTCCCCAATACTTGCCTGCATTTTTCAATATCGCCTTTTTGTGGCGCCCGTGATTGTCTAAGTCAAAAAGGTCTACAAATACAATAAAAATAAAAATAAAATGTTAGATTAGCAAGACATTAAAAAATTAATAGAACTTTTATATTCAATTCTGAATAGAAATAACAGTTAGCTTACATTTAAATCATCTCATATTTTGTTTTTGACCTCAACGGGAACTTGCGGCTAGAACTTTATTGTTATACTCACATATGAACGTACACATACACCTATATTTAATAAATGATCATTAATTATTATATGTTGTTGTAATACCCCAAAAAATCCACGTCATTAATTATTGTAATTAATGACATGGAATATACAGTAAATACCGTATAAATATTACGGTCATGA
>WUAT03000004.1:2220621-2242828 GCA_010015005.3 Ulmus americana
TCAACATCGAAACCTTGTTAGGCTCCTTGGATGTGCTATAGAGGGAGATGAAAAGCTGCTATTGCGTTTCAGAGACTCTTGAGTGTTTAGCCAATGGCCCTATAAGGCAAGTTCTGACTTATAATGAATATTCGGCGAGTGGATATCAATTCTATATAATAGAAAGAGATATGAGAAGCGTCGAAAAAAATAGTAGGGTGACTTTAGTGTCTCACGCAATACATTTCTCTAGTGTTAAGGATAAAAATCCAATCCATGCAGACATGTCATACTACGGGGTAATTGATGAGATTTGGGAGATGAACTACACCAAGTTCAAAGTTGGTGTGTTTAAATGCTGGTGGGTTGATATCAATAGTGCAAAATGGTGGATGAGAATGGATTCACATTGCTGAATTTGAGTTAGGATTTACACCATCATGGTAATCCTTTTATCTTAGCTTCTCGAGCACAACCAGTGTTTCATTTTGCAGATCCCTTAGACCCTAGATGAAGTGTGGTCCTTACCCATAAAAGAACCAAACTTGAGAGTGATGACATTTGTGATAATATTGAAGATACTCCATCATTTTCAAGAGGAGTGCCCGTGTTAGACAAGGAGGAAGAAGGTGAAGATTTTTTGATGTTTATTCGCTATGATTGTGATGGAGAATATGTAGCATTGGACGACTGTGAGAAGAAAGAGAGAAAGAAACAAACAACAATAAGTATATTTATTATGGTTTCTTGGCACCATTGGTCCTTGACTTTACATTTATTAGCAATCTATTCCTTCAGTTTTTTTTTAGCACCAATTGTCCTTGAACTCGGGGATAGAGTAGCTCTGTCGGTCTTTCCGTTCGTCCCTCCACGTGGCACCACAAGAAAGCGCCACATGGCCACTTATTAAAAAAAAAAAAGGAAAATAATTTTTTTTCTTTCTTTTCCTTTCTTTTCTTCTCTTATCTTCTCTTTTCTTTTTTACTTATATTTTCTTCTCATACAAGAACCTCCCAAAAACTGATCCCAAATCATAAGTTCCCATTTTCTAGTTGCCCATTCCCTCTACCGACGCACCTGCGCTCTCCACCCCTCTTTCCCCTTCGGCCACCACTATCTTCCTTCTTTTCTTCTCTTTCTTTTCTTCTTCTTCTTCTACCTCACAAGAAAGTTTGTGAAAAATGGTGGGATTCTGGAGAATAGGGAACCAAGTTTTCCATTTCTGACGAATTGATCTCATGCGTTTTATTTGGATTTGCTTAATTTTTCATGGGTATGATTGAATCTAGATTGTTCTTCTTTTTCTATCTATGTTCCTCTGGAAGGGAATTGAGATCGTTTTAAGATATGGTTTGTCTTGTTTTGCTATGAAATTCTATCTTTTTAATAAAAATCCAGACTTGATTCTGGTTGTGTTGTGTTGATATCTTGATCATCATCATCATCGTCATCGTGTTCTTAAGTTGGATTAAAGTCTTCTTATGAATTGAGATTTACATGCAAATAGCGACTTGGGTGAGTTTTTGTCACACCTATAATTTTTTTGTTGATGAATCTGAAGAAAAAAAAAATTAATGTTAATTAGATTGATTCTGAGTAAAGACTATAAATTTTCTAGCTTTTCCTTAATGCAATGCCCACTTTTTTTTTTGTAGAAATGGCCATTCATCTTATGGTCCATTTCCTTTCAAATTTGATAATTGTTTTTAGAATTCTTGACATATATCTAAGAAAAACTATGGGTTATGTTTATATTACTATATTACATATGATTTTCTTTTCTTTATTAGTGAATATTAATATTGGAAACATGGCTGTGTATGGAAGTCATAACGATAGGGGATTGATAATTCATGAAAATTTGGATAAACTTAGCACAGATTTGGCCGACTATATTGCTGAACTATCAGAGGAGTCAATGAATGAGGGTTTTTTTTTTTTGCCTTATCTGGTGGTTTTCTCATTGGCTTAATGGGGATACTAATCCCTTCTTTTTTATATATTTTTGTTTCTTTAGTTTTGTGATTTTGGTGTTTTTAAATATATGGTGGAAAAGAAAAAAAAAACTATAGGTGTTAGATTTTTGTTGTAGTATATATGTAGGTGTAAGTTTTGTTTTGTAATAAAACACTATTGGTTTGATGATATGTTTTATGTATTTTTTTTTTTCCTTCATGAATTGGTGTTTCCGCAGTTTCCATTCTTGAATTGGGAAAGTAATTTTGAATAATTTTTTTTGTTTTTATATAAGCGGAAATCTACAAATTTTGTTCATGTATGTGAAAAGTAATTAAGTGAAAGAAACGTTAGGGGGAATTTGTGTTTCGAGTGATGAAGAGAAAGAAGAGCAAAGAAGAAAAGTAAAGTAAAGAAAAAGAGTGTAGAAGAAAAGGAAAAAGAAAAGAGAAAATAAAATAAAATAAAAAGAAGAGTAGAGAGAAAAAAAGATAAACGGAAAAAGAAGAGAAAAAAATAATTAAAAAATGATTTTTTTTTAATAAGTGGTCACGTGGTCCCTTTTCGTGGTGCTATGTGACACTTTTAATGGAGATTTAGAGGAGGGATTGACAGTGCAACTACACTCCCGAGTTCAAGGATTGCTAGCGCTAAAAAAAAATTGAGAGACTAAATTGCTAACAAACATAAAGTTTAGGGCCAACGGTGCCAAAAAACCATTACTATTTAGTATTTGTGAATTTTGAAATATACAATTGATATAGTTAGTATGTTTCTCATGTATCTAAGTTTGATTGTAATGTAAATTGTAGATACAAGACGGACAATGAAGACGATCCACATGGTAGTTTTGATGTATTTTTTGTGTTACTCGTACTATTTAAAGTTTATTGGATATGTACTTACTAAATTGCAACACCTGTCATGTAGATTATGGTTTTAAAACATGTTTTTAGCAATTTTGGGGAAACAAAATTCTAATTTTTTTTTTAAAAAAGACCAAACTTTTAGGTGGCGGTTTGCTATATGAACCGCTACTGAAAAATAAAAAATTACCAATATTTTAAGTGGCGTTTCGTTGTCGAAACCACCACCTAAAACATTGATCATGTGGCGGTTCAAAACGCCACCAAAAATCAAGGACTTTTAGTGACACTCGTAAATGCGGTAGTTTACAAACCACCACTGTATCGATATAGTGGCGGTTCAACGTCTTCTTTTGGTGTAGAGCCACCCACTTCTCTGTATTTATCCATATGTTATTTCTTGAAAGATAAATATGGTGCTAATTCTTATTACTTGGATTCTCTGCGATCTAAATATCAAAGAATGAAATAAGGTTACAAGTCATACACAACCTTACTTACTAACACAAGTCTCGGCTGGGATGAGGAGACCAAAAGAGTGAGCTGTTTCGATGCTTATTTACTGAATTTCAAGGCGGTAAATTGATACTCTTGTTCCAAACTTTCGATTTTTCTAAAGAAATGGCCTTTTTGTCTTTACATCTTTCTTTTGGTTAAACAACTGACTTTTTTGTTTTCTTTTTACAGAACAACTACATTGCTTGGAGTACGATTGCTAATAGATTGCCAAACTATGACATGTACAAGTGAGTCTTCTCCAGCAGTAGCACTATAGATTCTATGGCTACAGCATCAGGTGGTCCTTGCCCGCAACAGAGAAAGGTGATAGCTGAGGAGGATTCAGAAGATGTGATAATGATAATGTTATTCCCATTTATTTGGCTATATAGCTATCGGTGTATGTTGAGAAGATGGGGCCATACGGTCTGGCCAGATGGGAGGCTTCCTGTGGGCTTGAAAAGTTAAGTTATGGCCCGGAAGGGTAGTTTGTTTCCTGTAAATGTAAGTTGGCTGAAAGGCCATCATGCTTATCCCAAAAAGAACATGTCGTTTGAATGTTGTTCGGAGGGTCTCTTATCTGGGAAGCACATGGCCTGCCTCGAAAGGATGCTAGTCCAAGCAAGGCTTCCAAGCGGCTCATTGTGTTCCGGAATGAACATGGCTGTTGGGAGGTGAGGGGTATGATCTGGAAAGGTCCAGGGTGGCTAAAGGTAATTCTTGGCCAGAAGGAAAGTCTAAGCCGACTGGAAGGGTAGTTTGGCCAGAAGCTATATCGTAACTGAGTGCATCGTGCTTAGCCAAGTGAGGCATCTTGGCCAGAAGGGTGTGCTTGCCGAGAGGCTTGCCCAAGCTGCACTCATATGCATGGCATCCTGCAGAGCCGCACGCCCATTCTTGCCAAGAGTCCTGTCGAGGAGTCCCCTACACATAGTCGGAAAGACTCGCCTCAATTGTGCATGTCTAGGATGGCTTGCGGCTATCCTTGCCCGGAAGGCAGGCCCGTACATCCATCTTACCCATGTGGTCGCTTTGCCGGGTGCGCGCATTCGAATGGTCAGCCGAAAGGCTTGGGCTAGGACCTTATTTTATTTGATTTCTCTATTTAATTTTCCTTTTCTTTCCAATACTTAATTTCTATTCCATCAATTCTCCACACAATAATTCTCAATAAATTTCTATAGCCTCAATTTATTTCATTTCACCATAATTCTTATTTATTCTCATAATTTCTTGGCTATTCTAACTGAGACCTTAGTATTATAATTTATTTTCTATTCAAGCCTATATTCTGAATTCAAGTATCTTAATCCCCTTTTATACTTGTGACACGATTAATCTGACTTACTTAATGTGTAATCTCTATTCTGAAATCACTTACTTATTACGCATTAGCTTATAAATAATGTCAATACTTATAACATTAATTCAACAATAATATTCGTAATTTACTTGATAACTTTTTACGAATAAAAAGCATAAAATACATGCATGGAATCATCGTGTAAATTCACCTAATTATCTGCTTAATTAAGATTAGGATATAAATATAATGACGTGGACTTTTAGGGTTTCACAATCTACTCCCCTTAAAAAAAATTTCATCCTGAAAATTTTAGAACAAGCTTATAAGCTAGGTTTGCTTTGTTTTTTTCACCAGGTCCTATAATGGCAACAAAAAAGAAACATATTACTATCTGTAAAGGAATATAAATAAATGCAATAAATCAAAACAAGACAAAACAACAATATTCAAACAATAGTACTATCTAATCTATCGACAGTACAATTTTCTATCTTACAAATTTGTAGCATGCACATGCGTTCATAGAATAAACTAAAGTAAAAATTAGGACTATCCCACTAATTAATAACTTATATATTTATGTATGATATGACTATATAATATGAGAAAATATCATTTTATTTTCTTGTATCTTCTGACTTTATCAAAAATAATTCCGACTTATTGGAAATATCACCAAAAGTTTTTTAAAAAATATTTAAGAATAATCTTGAACAATTTGAAGGAACTAAAATATCCTTAAATTGTAAATTATAATATGGAATTATTCTTGGTGCTGTTTGGTTTTTATAAAACTGGGTCTTGTATTATATTGAAGAATTTAGAATGTTATGTTAATCATAAATTATGTTGTGTTTATACTTGATTGAGTAAAAAAATATATATATATACCGACGTATAATTTTTGTTACTAAATTTGTGTAAATAAATATATTTATTTTGGTAATAAAGAAAATATATTGTTAAATTTCTAATTATAATCTAATTAAATTAAATGGAAAATGAAGAAAAAAATTACAAATACTTTGTTTAAAATGTTGTTTCAAACAAAAATCTTATTTAGAATACACTGTTCAGAATGTTGTTTCAAACAAAAATTATATTTAGAATACCATGTTTAGAATGATGTAGAATTTCAAACCTAACAGTACTTTTCGCATGTGAAAACCCTAAAAAAATCCTTATCCAGAACATATACTACCATTTCTTAAGGACTTCCAAAGATTCCCAATAAAGAAGAAAATAGTTAAAAAAAAATACCCTAGTTTGCCACAAATGATGAAACCCAAAAAATTCCTCAAACTCATTCACTCTAAATACCACAAATCGTCAAACAATAACATTACAAACTCTAAAAGTCATACCCAGAAAGAAAAACAGAGCTTACCATACACAGGTGGCTCGTCGCTTTCATTGCAAACCGACATATCTCCACCAAAAAGTCTTCTTCCTCTACTGAAAACTTCCAAAAAATTCGTAGAAAACATAGTCGTTCCTCTTACCAAAATAGCACACAACTAAATCTTCGAAATTGCAAGCCCTAGTGTTAGGAAAATCAAAAACCCTAGAGTTCTTTTGCGAAAGGAAATGGATGGAATTTGGGAAATTTGTTCAATTTGGAAGAATAAACATGGACCTTTTTGAGTCTCTGATTGTTATCATAGTGAAAATCAAAATTATCCCAGCCAAAAAGCCACATGAATGGCATATGCTAAAGAAAGAGACGAAAAATTAGTTTCATAAACAATTTTGTCCCAAATGCAAGTAAATAAGAGTTTAGGGAGAACTAGTGATATATATATATATATATATATAGGGGGCATTGTGCCGATTCGCTCTAAGTTGAGGGGGCAATGATGCCAAAAGTCTTATTATTATTATTTGGTAAAGCTAGTGTTTTCTTTCTATTGACTTATGTATTATAAGTAATTTAGAGGGTTACCATTATTGTAAATCTTGCTAAATGCAGGGAATTACACAATTTACACTAGTTTTATTCCTATTATAATCTCGTATAACTTAAATAATTAGAAATTTTTTTAAGAGAAAATAATTAGAAAGTATTAAAAACAAAATATACATTTATGATTTATCCTAATGATTATTGGTAGCGGGGCATTTCTCTGAGATTGTTCTGGTTCTTTGGTGCTAGTTCGATTGAGGAATCAGAACTTCGAGCCATTTTGAGGCATCAAAACATTTATATCCTTATTTTAAATCCATTACCAATGTGTTACTTTTCTACTTATTTTATTTCTCCACAAAATGACAAATGATAAAGAAACTTAGAAAATGAAAATAGATGATCATGAACATAAAAAGATAAAACAATATTTTACATAAATAAATAAAAAAAGAGATGTACAAATGGAAAGATATTAACACAGATGTTCAAATGTAATGGATTAAGAAAAAAGGGGGTATAGGATGTAATTTCCTCGTGGGCTTCCAATCTTGGGCCACTAAACAAGTTATTGTGGCCCAATTCAATTCAATTCAAAAAAATAAAAAGTCCCACATTGGGTCTAAGAGAAATCTTTGGATCCAAATTGGGCCTAAAAAAATGGGCCATAGTCCAATCGCCTTAAACCCGGCCCATTTACCATACACGTGGCATGAAACGGTGAGAAGCACAATTCGGATCCACCTCACATTCCTACTGGTCAGAGCATCGGAAGCTCTCAGCTTCGAGCCAAAGACTGGTAGACGAGGACCTCCCTCTTTCTCTCTCTTCCTTTCTATCTCACTCTGCAATTTTCTCGCTCCAACAAACCCTAATTGGACCCTAATTTTTGTGCTTACACTTTAAGAATCTCCATTAATTTCCATCGTTTCGCTTTCCAATGTCCTCGGATTCGAGCTCTTCCACCTCCGGCGACGATCCCGCCGACCCTCCTTCTCCCAAATTGATCGGAGAACAATTGGCTTCGGTCGCATTGACGGCGCCGGAAGGCCAAGTGTCGGTGGATCATCAGGAGAGCCCGAAAGGAATCGATTACGCATCGGCGAGCGAGGGGAGTCACCGAGAGACCGAGATTGATGGCGGTGATATTCCGGTTGATGGAGGTGAGGAAGATTCTCGGAGCAATTCCGGTGGCTTAGTTGAGGTGGGCGAGGGTTCGGGACGAGAGGGGGTAGTTTGGGGAAGGACTAATTCGGAGGTGGAAATTGATGGCCCTTCGAGTCCGAGCAGTAGCGGTTATGCTGGTGAGAGGGGGAGTAGTAGTGCGAGTAGTGGTGGGTCGGGAATTGATGAGGTTGTTGAGGATGAGATAGAGGAGGTGAGAGGTGGTGCTATTGATGGGGTCTTGGATTCTCAAGCTTCTTGGCTTCCCGGAAAGCGGCATGTTGATGAGGTAATTTCTAATTTCACATTGTTTCGTTCTTTCATTGTCAGCTGCTAATTTAGTTATCTGGGTGTGGGATTTATTGCTCTTAAATTTTATTAGTGATCCAAAAAGGAGGGGTTTTAAGTTTCTTCCTTGTTGCCATTTTTATAAATGAAGTGCTCTGTTATTTGAATTTATTTGAGTATAATTACACATTGTGTACAAAGGAGGCTTTCTGACTGTAAACGTTCATTAAAGTACTTTCCGACGATTTGGTCGTGTGAATTTGAAATACAACCCTGAATCAGGTTTCAGCAAGGACAAAAAGGTCTTAGTGCTGTAGAGGACAGATTGGGAGGGGCTTGATAGATATTTAGGTTTCTTCTAAATCACAATGCATGATGGATTTGAATTGAAGCATTCCTTAAATAGTTCATAACTATATTTCCATAAGTATATGGTATCCATATCTCTTATTAAGCTTCATATATGTGCGTGTGATTTTACTTTTGTTGCTATGCCAACATTAATAGGGCTGTGTTCTGATTGTAGTTGCCAAATGTTTTCTGAGGAATTAATTGAAATATATATTTAGAGTTTAACTTGTTCGAATATTGTTTCGACATGGACAACAAGGCCTTAGTGCTGAAGATGTAGAAGAGGATAGAGTGGAAGGGTCATGAAAGAAAATATTTTTCTTCCAAACTCCTCTTGATATGTATTAGAAATGAGACATTTCTATTTTCATTACTATACTTCCATAAGTATATCATATTCATATCTAATATTCAACTTCATATTTATGTCATGCTTCTTTGCCAACTGTTAATGTAAAAACTTTTATGGGGGTATATGCAATGTTATGCCTGTTTGATTTATAATTGAAGTGCAGGATGATGCTTCAATATCATGGAGAAAAAGGAAGAAGCACTTCTTCATGCTTAGTCACTCTGGAAAACCAATATATTCAAGGTTTCTCTCTTCTTCATTAAGTGTCTGTATCAGAATAATCTCAACCTGTTCTCGACTAGAATAAGTGCCACCAAATTAAATTGTTTTGGTGTTCACTAACTTTCAGATATGGTGATGAGCACAAGCTAGCTGGGTTTTCGGCAACATTGCAAGCCATCATTTCTTTTCTTGAGAATGGGTACATATCTAATCTTTCTGAGCTTGTTAGGTTCTTGTAAATTCTTAAGCTTCAGGTGTTTGCATGATCATTCAATTCAAATCTCCAGAGGACTTGACAATGACTTTCTTCATTATACAGCAGAGATCGTGTCAAATTAGTGAAGGCTGGAAAACACCAGGTCTGTTTATTTTCTTTATGGCCTGCAACTTTATTCTAAAACTATGATTTCTTCCACTCTTGATTTGTGGGGCATTACCAATTTCGCCTTTACATGATCATTCTTTCACAATCCCACAAAAGCAGAGAGATTGGGAACCTTCATTTTCATATGTCGAGTTCAGTAGCTAATAAGTTAGAACACATAAAGACATGAAATACTAGGCTGTCTGAATGAATGAATATGAGTTATTTTTAAGTTCTCACATCTGATGAATGCTCTTCACATTTTTGTCACATTCTCACTTTACATTTTATAATTTGTTAGTCCTATTGTGTTGTTGTGGGTTAAATTAATTGAAATGGAATTCCTGCATCTTCAGGTGGTTTTTCTTTTGAAAGGACCAATTTATTTGGTATGCATCAGCTGTACAGAAGAGCCTTATGAATCACTTAGGGGGCAGTTGGAACTTATTTATGGTCAGGTAGCATTGGATTGTCTACCTCAAAATTTTTACACATTCATGCATGTGATATTTGGTTATCTCGTGCATTTTAACCACAAAAACGAAGGCATAAATGTTTTTCTGTTATAGTTTTCTGTCTTTTTCAATGAACATAATTCTTTACAAATTTTTCTGCGTTATTTGATTTGTTATATTGTATATGGCTGCAGATGATACTCATTTTAACAAAGTCAGTAAATAGATGTTTCGAGAAGAACCCAAAGTTTGATATGACACCTTTGCTTGGTGGAACTGATGTTGTCTTCTCTTCTCTGATTCATTCTTTCAGTTGGTTTGTTTCTCTGCTCCCTCTACTATATGCCTAAATTTGTCTTGTGGCTTGTGGGAAGAAGAAATATGGTCCTGTTTTTTTGGCTTGGTGGACATGTTTCTCTTTACCAAGAGCTCTCTTGTTAGAAACATACATTAGAATCAAAATTTGGGTCTTTTTATTTTCTGCAAAATTTGCAAATTCTCTCTGCCTTGTTGTTTTTGAGATAGCAACGTTATAACTAGTAACATGGTCATAATATTGGCCATGAATTGTAAGTGGGGCTTAAACCCATATTTTGTTGAATGGTTGTGTCCCTAGTTGAATCTTAGAACTATCTATATTAATTAGATTGCATGCTTCAAATATATTAGGAAATGGAAAGAAGAAAGAAAAAAAAAAGAAAGACCCAAATTTCTGAGTTGGATGAGGTTTTTATGATGTTTCTTGTTTCCTTGTTTTCAGGAACCCAGCGACATTTCTTCATGCATACACCTGTCTTCCCCTTGCATATGCAACGAGGCAAGCAGCAGGTGCCATATTGCAAGATGTTGCTGATTCAGGTGTCCTGTTTGCAATATTAATGTGCAAACACAAGGTCGTCCTCCGTTTTAGTGTTTAATAATTATTAGAACCATGTACTTATTATTTTTCAATTTTAATTTCCTTTCATTAATCAAGACATTTTGATGAGTCAGCTCAATTGCAGGTTGTCAGTCTTGTTGGTGCTCAAAAAGCTTCACTTCATCCAGATGACATGTTGCTACTCGCTAACTTTGTTATGTCGTCAGAATCATTTAGGCAAGTGGAGTTTAATATATAAGCATGATATAATCTTTTATGTTTTAGCAATAGATTTTTCAATTGGTATAAAATGGCTTGCTGTTCGTGGGGATTTTTTGATGTTGGTCTGTTTCATATGCTTTGTAGTCCTTTCCAAAGTTATGTTTACTTTCATGTTCATCCAGGTTGCTGCTTTTATCAGCTTTGCATGGTTGGTGTTAATTTATTTTGTGCCTTTAATGCATGTTTAATTTTGGCAAATGGAGTTAGCAACAGTCTGTGTCTTTTTCTAAGACATCTATTTCCTTTTGATGGGGGATAAGTTCTATTCTGTATTACTATAACTTATCAATTTATGAACATATTTGTTTCTGTTGGAACATGTACGTATTATATATATATATATATATATATATAAATAGTAAAGAGAATGCAATTCTTATATTTAGTTAGCATTTCCATGAAGCATTACTGGTTTTCTTTATTTCATATGAACTTGTCTCTCAATTTGCATTTTAAGTCCATTTTCATCTTCTAATGTCTTCAAATATGCAATATCATCTCTTTTTATTCAATAGTAGTTGCTTGGTTTTAGTATTTGTTTTCAAGTTATTGGAACACTAGATGATATACAAATGAAAATCCATAACTGACCTTTTTGTTTTGGTAGTTTGCTTTTACGTGATTGTGATTTATAGACCACATGTAATCTTACAGCTATCTCTTTTAAACAATATGCAGGACATCTGAATCTTTTTCTCCAATTTGCTTGCCAAGATATAACCCCATGGCATTTTTGTATGCTTATGTGCAATATCTTGATGTAAGTAATAACTAGTAGATATTATTTTCTTCGTTTTGATACTAAAGCTCATGTGTCACGATGCATATATTCTTTTCCAGGTTGATACATACTTGATGTTACTTACTACTAGTTCCAATGCCTTCTATCATCTCAAGGACTGCAGGTAATTATGGAAAAGTATTTGATAATTAATATTAATTGAGCTACATCGCATAACTTTACTTCTTGAATGAAATTCTCATATATTTTCACTAATGTAAATTTGGAACCACAATACTTATCCCTATGCTCCGCATGTTTAAAATTAGCTTTGCTGGGTAGCTAATCACCTACTAAATATCTTGCCTTTTCTTTTATGCTTTGCGGAATTTATAGGATTCGAATTGAGGCTGTACTTCTGAAGTCAAATGTTCTTAGTGAAATTCAGAGATCAGTGCTAGATGGAGGGATGCGCGTTGAAGATTTGCCTCTTGATATGTTACCTCGCACTGGATCATCACCTCATCTGGGTCAACAAAAACTTCCAACAGATTATGCTGAGAGGTTTGGGGAGTCTTTGGATGGTGTAGGTGGTCCTGCTGGTCTTTGGCATTTTATGTACCGCAGTATATTTCTGGATCAGTATGTATCTTCTGAGTTCTCTGCACCAATTAGTAGTCCCAGGCAGCAGAAAAGGTAAACATGCCAATTCCCTTTGAATCTTTGTTGGACATTGACTCTCACCACAAAACTTTTATATAACTTATTCGCAATGCAGATTGTATAGAGCTTACCAGAAACTTTATGCTTCCATGCATGACAATGGAATTGGACCCCACAAAACTCAGTTTAGAAGAGATGAAAACTATGGTAACTTTTTAAAGTATATTTATGTCATTTCAAAACTGAAGCCCTATGTGAATTTTGCAACAAGAGTAAGAGGCTTTCTTTTGGGTTTTTTGCAGTTCTGCTCTGTTGGGTCACCCAGGACTTTGAGCTTTATGCAGCATTTGATCCGCTTGCAGATAAGGTAACATTTCTCTCTCATGGTTTTGGACTTTAATGTTCTAATTCCTCCACTTAGCTGTAAAATTTGTACAAGGATTATAATAGCAATAAATAGAGGTAAAAAGAAAGCAAAAGGCTATATAGTCAATAATTTCTTATTATCCGGTTTGTTCTTGCTTGGTTTTTCAGGCAACGGCTATAAAGGTTTGTAACCGGGTGTGTCAATGGGTGAAAGATGTCGAAAATGAGATATTTCTGCTGGGAGCAAGCCCCTTTTCATGGTGATGTCGAAAAATATACAAAATTTCCAAAAATATTTTGATGCACAGTACCTGTACCATATTGTTTTGTTATTTAATAATTTCCAATAATAATTCTTTTATTCCCACAATTTGCACAATAGTGAAATGCTTATAGAGTTATAGGAATCCTGGAAATTTATCCTACTTTTTTTTTTTTTTGGAAATTTGTCCTACTTGACCCTTGAGAAGGTAAAATTTGTATTTAGTGGTCATTTTTCTTACACATATTTTGCTGCTAGAGAATATGGATAAAATGCCATAAATGTTAGCCAATTGCTTGCTTGGCACTTGTCCATGTCCTCCATCATCTTGCTTGGAACATGGAAAGTGATGGTATCATCTAGCTCTGTTTCCTGTTCCTGTTTTCTTTTTCTTAGCAAAGTTTTGTACTTCTGTGTTTTCTGTGTCTTGTTTGATGCTACTTGAAATAGAAATAATTAAAAAATAAAGTTATGTTTTGGTAAATCTCAATGATCTCCCCAAAATTTCACGCTGAGTTCCAAATTCCTACCCCAAACTTGTTGAAATCTCACAATCGCCCCAAAATGGTTCAATATTCTTAAAATTTCTAACCTTTTTGGTTGTCTGAATCGCTTTTTGGTATCAATTAGGTGAGAAAAGGTTTCAACGTTATTATTTTTCAATATATCTTCATTTCTTATTCTATGATGTATTTTCGAATGATTATGAAACTTTTTAGGGGCAAAAGTATTTATTTTTCTTCCAAGTTTGGAAGAGAATTTGGGACTTTGTGTGAAATTTTGTGGAGTATTTAGTGAGATTTACCTTAAAAGGCCATGAACTTGTTAAATTTGGATGTTAATGATCAAAAGACTGAATTTTTATAAACAACCCTTTTCTTTTGTTTTGGTCTTTTGGTTGTTTTTCTCTCCTATGTATGCAGATTTTGAGGCTTATAAATTTACTGACAGGTAGTAAATATTTGTTGTTTCACAGTTGAAAGCTTAAACCTATTTTAATTCTACTGGTTAAACGGGCATGAGGAAGAGGAGATTAGGAAAATTGGGTTTGGTGTATAAAGCATTCTTAAAAGATCAATTAATATATATTAATTATTCATAAATGATTTTGAAAATGTTCAAAATTGCCCAAAAAATAGTAATTCCAGTCATATTTAACTGAGTATTTGTAGTAGTAATTAACTATTACTTGTTTGCTTCTAATATATTTTCTTATTCATTTTGGTGATATTGGTATTGCTGACACTTCTTTTCTGACGCACTGTAGCAATCAATGACAAAATTTATCTTACTTCCTCATTTAAAAGGTGTAGGGAAAATTATATTTTGGTATCTCTAGTTTGACGATGTAATACTTTGAACCTCATGTTTTGAAAAATAACAAATTACCATGTAGTTAGCAATAATTATAAAAAGACCCTAGAGCTAAATGAAAAGTTGATTTGCCCTTGCATATAAAACAAAAATTTTAATAAAAATATTTTATAAGATAAAAATTAAAATTAATAATAATAAAGCATTCAAAATAAAAATTAAAACAAAAACAAAACTTAGCCTTCTTCAACCTCACTTCTCCGCGTCCTTTGGCCTCCACTTCGTGCACCCACCACTTGCCGCCGCCCATTGCCGGTGGCCAAAATTTTCAAAAGGATAATTTTGGGATTTTTAAAACTCCAATTTTTCGTGGATAATTGGAGGTGACACAAGTGAAGTGAAATTGGAGCTTTTTTGCGATTAATAAAAATGATTTAAACTTTTGTTAATAATATTTTTTAAGAATTGTAATAAATTTTGGTCAAAGGGTAAAAATGTGAAAAGATGAATATTCTTAAAAATCGAAAAAGTTAGGTACATACAAATCAATTATTTTTAGAGTATTTTGAATGAGAGTATCCTTTTTTAAAAATGAGTGAATTCAGTGTCTTTTTTTTTTTAATTATTGTCAATTAGAGGGTACTTTTTGTTGTTTTTTTAAACATGAGGTCCAAAGTGTTAGTTTAAACAAGAAGGTACCAATATGTAATTTTCCCAAAGGCAAAATCCATTGCCCAGCCAAGGACTGATTCAAAAATCAAATTACTAACCAGGGAATTTTTTCTTTTAAAAAAAAAGTTACTATTTAATGTAACTTTTGCTTGCCCTAATCATTTCTTAATATCATATCATGAAAAGAATAATTCAAAATATATATATATATATATGGTGAAGAAGGGTGTTGTGAGAATGTGAGTTTATCAGAAAGAGGTAAAATATTTGACACATAATAGCTTGAAAAAGGCTCACCATAAGTGCCTCTGCAATCATTAAAATATATGGTCCCATTAGTGGGTTCATATCCATTTTAACTTTTTTTTTTTTTAATATTAAAATAAAAATATACACATGGTATGATTAAAATATCACAAATAACAAAAATATTGTAAATATAAATTTATGAAAATAATATAAAAAAAATATTATTATCTTAAAAATATAAAAATATCGATATGATATTATATATTTTGTAAAATAAATATTTTACTGAATATATTTAGATAATTTCATCATGTTTTCGACTCATATCTAAAAGGGTTTTTGTCTTTTCTCACCTTCATTAATTTTGTATTTTGGTTTTATTTGTTTTCAAAAAAATAAAAAGTAAAGACAAAGGTCAGATATTGAGAAGGCTGTGAAAAATGCTACACAAGGAAGCAGCGAAGAAGAAGAAGAGAAAATAAAGGGTGGTATTAATGGAAAGCAATGGTCACTGTGTGAAGAGAGATTAATGACAGCTCAATAAAAGTCTTGTTCTCCCTCAGTTGTAATTTAAAGAGCCTCACCCCTAATAAAAGTGGCCCTATGGAGGTGTTGACCTTTGTTTTCTTTTCTCTTATTATTATTTTAATTTTTTTTTTTAAAGAATTTTTAGTACTGTTGTCCTTTTAATTTGCACAATTAGCATATTTTCCTTATATGTTTTTTTTAATTTTTATCTGTTTAGTATTTTGTAAATTAAATTTATTTAAAAAATATATTTTTAATTTTTAATAATTTTAAAAAGTACTATAGAAATTGAATTTTTAGTCATTTAGTACTCTGAATTAAACTTAAGTTCACTTTTGATTGTGAATTGTCTAAAATATCTTTATGTTCAATTTAATTTTTTGGGATTTAAAAAGATTTTTTTTTTGAAAATAAAGATACCTTAAAATATTATATATTCAAGATATGAGTAAGGGTAAATCAGTCTTTTAAAAATTTAGTCATTTAAAATTTCAGTCAATTTAAATTTGACTCAATATACTAAATGATTAGAAATTTAACTTTAAAAATACTTTTTGAGATTATTAAAAAATAAATATACTTTTTGAGATAAATACACCCGATACAAAATCCCTTAAATTACATGTTATTAGCAATTTTCACATATTTCAAGACAAAACCAAATTTCCGTTTTAGGAAGAATAGTCTTCCAATTTTGAAAAAAAATATTATATCAAATTAATGTTTTTTTAAAAAATAAAAAAATATATATATATTTTTTCTCTTTATATCTTTTCCCTTTTGTAACTCTTTTTTCTCTTCTACTTCTTTTTTTCAAATTTTGCAGGGGCCAAAATTCTCACTTCCACACATTTCTTCTTGTTCTCTTTTTTTACCCATAAATCCTAGTTCTTTTTCTTCTTTCTTTCCATTTTTATTTTTAGTTTGATTTTTGAAGTGGGTTTAGTGAGATCAAAAGGGTGGGATGATGATGATGGAGTTCTCAAGATTAATTCGTTTGATCTAGAAGTATAGTTTCTTCCTCTCTTCTTGTTAGTCAATGGTAGAGTGTATAAAAGAGAGAGAGAAAAAAAAGAGCAAACAATCTAGAAGGATTGGGTGTGTGTGTTTTTTGAATTTTTATTTATTTTTAGATTTATTTGTTTAAATGTTCCTAAAAATTTGTGCGAATTTATATGTTGCCATATAAAATTAAAAATTAGTTTAAATATCTTATAAAGTGTTGTTCATTGAAATTTGTACAAAAAAGTATCCTAAACTTTGGACAAATTTGCACAAAATGCCAATGAATAACAAATTCAGGGGATATTTGGACTAATTTTTTTCTTTAAATGGCGACAAACAAATCCACATAAACTTTTGGGGGCATTTGAGCCAAAAAGTCTTATTTTTAATGGTGGGTAAATAACATTTTTAGGAAAAATTCCCCACTAAGTACCTTGTAGTTGCGCGTTTGTTTATTTTGGACCTCCGATTTTGAATGTATTCAATTGGATACCCTAAATTTTGACATAATTACTTATGAGTACACTGATCTCCATTTTCCGTAAATAGGACGATACATCAATTGGCGATTCGCCATAAAAGGGGATCAATATCAATGGTAAGTTGATGAGGACTGTACAAACTACACATTCTTTTGTAGGGACATATCTCAAGATCTCCTAGGGGATGACTACGGGAGAGGACCGTAAGCTTTACATTAAGTGCATTGGTGAATGGAAGTAATGCTACTCACCCCATTAGAGATGATGGGACTTTCATGGTTATGTTGCAAATGAATTTGAATGAGGAAGATCCTATTCATATTGTTGTTACTGTGGATGAGTTAATAACTGCTAATCTTTCACTACTTCGACATGTTGTTGGATCTTCTAGATGCATAATTTTGATCCATTGTTGCATGACTATCAAGCTGAAAAACATGCAGCCAATAATTTTATAGTGGTTTCCTTTTGTTGGTTGGGATTTGATTCAATTAATTGATCTTAATGTTGTGGTACTTGAAAGTGAGAGTGATGTTGAATCTAATTCGGGTTTGGATGGAATGGTTAATGAGGGTGTCCCTAATGAAGTTGAGAAACAAGTGAACCAGGATGTTGTTCATGTTGAAGAAGTTGCACATGATGAAGAACTAGCATTTGCACATGACAATGATATTCTTGTAAGTTATTTTTTTGGTCTAATCTATTTTAGTTATTTTATTTTATTCTTAATATAATTAGTTTTTGTTGATGAGGTATATAGTAGCCCTTTTCTATTTTCATTTTATAGTTTCAATTATGTCCACACTATGTGATGGTTTTAAATGGATGACGTTAGTTATAGGGACTGAATAATGTTGGTAATGATGTTCATTTAGAAGATATCCCTGGGGTTATATAATCAAGCAGAGGAAAATGTTGTTCATGAACATATTGACATTGTTGTTGATTAGGGAATTGATCAGTTGGAACAAGAGGAAGCTTTCATTTAAGCATGACAAAAAGATGAGAGAAATGAAATAATTGAAGCAAAGGGAGAAGTGATTGATGAAGATGAGTTTGATGAGTCATATGATCCTTCTTTCCAAGCAAAGGGCACCATACGAGTCTTCAGACGATGATAGTGAGAGTTATGGTTTTTATGTTGTATCTAGTGATGACGGAGAAATGAATAAGCCAATAATTGTATAAGCAGAAACAGATGTGGGTGAGGGGCTTAGAGTACACTTTGATTTAGATAGGAATAAGGTCCAGCCAGTTAACTGAAGAAAAGGGAACCAAGTCGTGGTCCACCCATAGTGAATGCTGCTGGTAAGGTCCAGCTTGACCTGTACCATAGATATAAGTCTACAAGACTATGCAATTCAAAACTCATTTGAGTATACTAAGGCCAAATTTGCAAAGACAAGGATTACATATAAATGCAAGCAAGAGGGATATGAATGGAGAATTTATGCATCAACATCTCCATGTGGTATCAAGTTTATGATCAAGACCTTCAAAGACGAGCATACTTGTCAGGCAGTAAAGAATTGTTGAGGGATAACTTTTCCCGGTATACCGATATCACATTGGTACCAAGGTAAAAACTTGGAAGGATGTTGAGAAGGGAGACCGAGTCCATCAGGAGAGACCGTGGAAGGGAGGCCATGCTTCCCACATCCCAATATCGAGAACTCCCAGCTTGGCTCGACACACATGATGCCGAGGCGACCCATCTCATCCAACAAGACGACAAGACGCACCTAACGTCCTTGACTATTTTCTGTCACCTTGGGACACTTGCCTTCTAAAACAAGTGCACAACATTATACTGGCTAAAGGACAAGCTTTGACATATTCCTATTGGCGAATACAATCATCACACTTACCTAGGAAGGGTATAAATACCCCAATCATTGAGCCATGAAAGGTATGTTGATTATCACTATTCCCAACGTCACTTTGCCAACGTATTCTCTTGCATCACATCAGCTGACTTAGGCATTAGAGTGCTACCGGGGGAGTAACATGTTGGCACTTATGGTGTTCTCTTTTGCAGGTTTAGAGATGGAGGGAGAGGTGTGGATCTCAGGACTGGTCCCGAACAAGAAATCGACATCAACAAAAATTATGAACATGCTTCTACAAACTGGATTGCAAGGTCATTAGTTTTTGAGTTCAAAGTTGATCCTTACAAATCACTGAAGAAGTTGAGGACTAAATTGAGTAATTGTATGAGTTTTAGTTTTTTATTATGAAAGAAACAAAGATGATATACAATGGACATATTCAAGATTGGCTTATACATTGGACATGTTATTTGCATTGCTCATTCTTCTTCAATATTATCTACACAAATAATATAGATAATAGACACATTCAATATTAGCTTTTACCACCATAATAACCATTTATTATAATATACCAATATCTAATAACAAACCATAATTCAGTTAATATATGTCTCATTTTAACACAACAATAATGGCGAGCACTATAACACAAGATGTTAGCATCATAAGACAATTCATCAAACCCCTAAAATACCAACTTCCTCTTTAATTTTCTTTTGATTCCCTTCTTCCTCTTTCTTAGAGAGTTAGAGCTTGAGTGCTCATTCTCGTTCAGCCTAGACGAAACGCCTTTACCATTATCTTCTAAACTCTTATTGTCATCTTCAACTCTCCACCATTCAAAGAAATTGCAAGTCATGTAACGAAACTTAAAGAATAATCTATTTGGATTATGACTACTTTTACTATTCATAAATTTGCCTTCTTCTCCTAAAAACACATCCTATTACGAAACTTCAATCTCCTACCATTGCCAAATGTCCAGCTATCATAAATATGCAACAAAGAAAATAAATTTCATACAATAACTCACATGGAAAAGACACAAACATTTTGGAATGCATACATCAAAACAAATTTTGATTCACATTTAAACCTAACTAAAATCCCACTAGATAAGTACGAAACAAAAAAAACTAAACCATTAATTCCCAAACAAACAACCTCAAACATGAGTAATCACAAAGTGAAGAAAACCCAAAACCAAAAAACTTACTTGCCCTAGCAACCCTCTTTGCGAAACCAGGAAGACATTCCCTGCAAAATCACAACCTCGATCTCCACTCCACCCTTTGCGCAATCAATCTTCATCCCCAACATTTTAGGGATTTTTAATTCAAAATCTCCTACTTTCAAAAACCTTAATTGATTTCGCCTTTGGAAGTCCTTATTATTTCCCATGTTTTAAAGGTTTAAAATCATGTTTTAAAATCTTTTTTTTTTAATATCACATAAAAACATTTTTGGCAACAGGGATAAATCTAAAATTATAACTATTCAGAATATAGTGGAGGGTAGAACAATCATTTTTTAAAAATGAAAAAATTGCTTAAATGACCCTTAAAATTTTAGAAATCACTCAAATGACCTTATATTTTTTGAAATTATTGAAGTAATCCCACTTTTTGCATAACTGGCTAATATGACCCTATCATGGGCAATTTTGTGAGGTTACTTCAGTCATTTTGAGGTAAGAAGTGGGGTTACTTCAATATTTTCCCATAAAAGTAGGGTTACTTCGGTCTTTTATGCAAAAAGTGGGCTTACATCAGTAATTTTGAGAAATTCAAGGTCATTTGAGTGATTTTTAAAATCTCGAGGGTCATTTGAGCAATTTTCCCACACTATAATAAATGTATAATATATTATTCGATAATTAATTGTGAAGTTTGTGAAAAGAAAAACTCATCAATTCATTCTTTTTGTTTATTTTGATTTCAATATCACTATAAGAAAAATGGTAAAAAAACCACGGTAATTTCCCGTTATTTTTTGGTATCAAACCACGGTTAGGTAACTGTGGTAACTAGCCCTATAATTTTTGCTACCCTCCTAAAACAATAATTTTTATCAGTGGTTTTTGATTCTGAAAAATTGTTGTTTTCAGGTACAGATTACCACGTTTATTACCCGTATTTTTTGGATTTTATATTTATTTTTTTCAAAATCAACGTTGTTTTTATAACTTTAAATGACGATATTTACTGAAAAAAACGTTGTTTATGTTTGTAAACCTGTTGTAAATTACTATGACGTACAGATTAACTGTTGTTTTTTAAATTATAAAACTACATGAATTTTATTCAAAACTGTTGTGTATTTCATGTTTAGATTATATATCTATTGTATTTGATATTCTTAAACAATATATATTTTTTAATAAATAAAAAATCGTTGTTAAACTCCATTTATATACCACAATTTAATACTTATTTATGAAATTCAAAATGTTATTTTTTGGTAATGCAATTATGCTATTTAATTGAAATCTCTAAAAAAAAAACTATACGTTTCATTTCTAATAGTTAAAAACTCCACAATAAACACAGTATTTAAAACAAAGCTGAGAGGAGGATTAAACAACCTCCTTTAGTGGTACAGGACCACAAAACTGCCCTCTTTTCTTTGCTCTTGGCGTGGCCAAGTGGTGAATGGTGATCAAAGATTGAGAAGAGCCATCCATTATAGTCTCTTTTGCAACTTCAATCATATATTATAACTGTGATATTTAGGTAAGGTCGGATGACCCATTCATTTTGTGCTTCACTTTGATCAACTGTGCCTAATTTTATCTGCAACACCAAAACAAAATTTGAAACTGAGTAAGCTATGCAAATATCAAAGCATTTTGCTTTTGCAAAAGATCATGCTCAAAAGAAAGAACACGACTAGAAAATAGGCCTTTCGTAAGACAGCAAACATCTTATCAAAAACATACCATAAGTCTTTTTAGAGTGTTAACATCTCTCCGCTTATGGTATGTCTGGTACTTTTCGTAAGACTTTTTTTTTGTCTTATGGTAAGGTATTATGGTATGTCATACGCTAACACTTAAATTTTCTTATAAAAAAATTTCAATAAGCCCCTTTTCAATGTTAACATCTCTCCCCTTATGCTATGTCTTGTACTTTTTGTAAGACTTTTTTCCGTCTTACAATAAAGTGTTATGGTATGTCATACACTAACACATAAACTATCTTACAAAAAAAAATTACAATAAGCCTTTTTTTTCAATCTTAACATCTCTCCCCTTATGGTATTTCTTGAC
>WUAT03000004.1:2249623-2260352 GCA_010015005.3 Ulmus americana
AAATTATTTATTTAAGAATAAAACATATATATATATATATATATATATATATATATATATTTTGTAAATTATTTATAAGGTATTATATTAGAATACAATTTTTAAGGTCCAAGGTACTTTTAAGGTATAGCTTATTAAATACTAAAATATAATTTTTAAAACTCACAACATGTTAAACTACTGTTTATCAATTACCTAGTTGTTTTGTAGCACAACAGATTATTTCTTCAGCACAGCTTAACAACACTTTTTTTTTAAAACCTCAGCAATCCTAAACTAGCCTTTCATTTGTTAATGTCTTTAGTTGTTGTGGCTAATTGTTAAGAGTTAGTGAGCTTAAAAAAAAAAAAAACCAAAACTCTTAAACAAGAAAAACTTATTCCTAAATTAAAAAAAAAAATAAAAATTTAAGGAATCTAAAATCCTAAATTGATTTGAGGATTTTCAAGTATGGTGAAATGAAAAGGGAGAAAAGGATTAGACGAACCCAATTATTTTCTTATTTTTTAACATGTGAAACATCACCAGAAGCGTTTCAGTTGGGATTTTATTATCAAAATGACTTATATAATTTTAAAATATTATAAAATAGTAATGTTTTTGACACTCTATTATCGACGACATTTGATATAAAACAACTCATTGGAAATTTTGTAACGTATACTTTCTATAGCCACCAAAATCAAATATAACTAGTCCTTATAGATGCCCCACATGCTGCTTAAAATTGTCATTGCAATTATTTTCACTGTCAGACTTTAAATATTTGGTAACAATAAACTAGAATTTTAATTGAGATGAAACTTATCATATTTGATTCATATTAAGAGAAAAACAAAATTCACCTATTTGCTCTCGTTGAAAATCCTCGAAAATTCATCACAAATTATTATTTTGGACAATTATTTATTATAATGGCTATTTTGATTCTAAAGTTTCCGGAGAGTTTTTGTAATTTTTTTTTTTTTTTTGAGATGAATGATAGAAAGAGATTAAGTTTAACCATGTTAACAGTGATATATTAAAAATGGCCATAAAAGAATCAAAGAGATAGAAAATAGCTACTGTTTGAATCACTGTTAAATAAACATCTTTTATTATTTTTTGGAAAATATTATTAGAAATCTTCTTATTTGAAATTTTAGTACTAAAATGACTCATGTGATGAGTAGTTGTTTAAAATGATAATTTTTAATAGAAATAAAATAGTAAATTTTGTTCTCCTCTTCAATATGAAACTAATATGATAAATTTTATCTCTATCGGAATTTTCGTTTGTTGTCGACAAAAATTTAAAATTTGACAGCAAAAATAACTGTAATGATAACTTCTAACGATTTATGTTGAATTTATAGTTTATACGTACTAGTTAATATTGATTTTAGTGATTATGAAAAATAAATATTATAAATTTTTTAATGAGTTATATTATGACAAATTCTATTAGTGGTTAGTAGGTTAAATATTGCTATTTAGAAAAAAAAAAATTCAAATTATATAGTTTATTTTAATATTAAACTCCTAATTCAAGTCGCACGGGTTAAGTTTTTTTTTTTTTGGTGGTAAATAATGACCACTTTTTCAGTCTTAATAAACCAAGAAAAGAAATAAAAATTTGGATTATATATTTGTTTGTTACTGGCAAGGTAGATTTGGTTTTAACAACAGAGGCGTTGGATTGACAGAACAGGGCTATGACTATGACTACTGGGCCTAACTTGTCATTTCAAACAAACACTAGGGACAACCACGTAAATGCGCCGAAAAAATAAAAAACAATAAAAAAATATTTATTATTTATTAAATCTCACTGGTAAGTTTGTCGATATGCGTGCAAACTAAACACTGTCCCTCTCTTTCTCTCTCCTCTTTTCTCTTTTATTCCCACTGTTTCTGCTCAGATCACTATCTTTGTTTTCTTCTCTCTTCACAAAAATTCCCAAAAATCCTTTCTTTCTTCAACTTTCTCTTCCCTCTTCTTCCTAATGATTATGATTAGGGTTTCACTCTCTCATCTGGGTTGCTTGGGTTTTTCCAGTTCTCTTAATGCTTTAGCACATTGGCTCTCTTTGTCTAGAGGGAGCCTCAGCTGAGCTTCCTTTTCTTTTTCTCCCTTGTTTGGACAAAAAGAAAGTTTCCATTTTTCTTTCTTTCTTTCTTTCTTCTCAAGCTTTGTTTGACTGTTTCTCTTTGATTTTTAAGCTTTGTGTCTTCTTTACTCTTCTGGGTTTCTGGTTATCGGATCTAAGGCTCGTTGGGAAAATATCAAGTTTGAAATTTTTGTCTAAATTTAGACCCTTTTCCCATAAGCTTTTCAAACGGCCAATAGCGTTGGTTTTGAGTCAAATAAGGTGTCTATAACGAAACCCATTTTGGGATTTTGTACCTTAAACAAGAAGCTATTCGAGTTTAGAAGAAAGCAAGAATCTTCTGGGTGCTTAAAGCCAAAGTCCGTTCTCTTACGTTTTGGTAGCTCTTTCTCTTTAGGACGGACTTTACAAGGACAAAGAATCGTATAACTCCAGCTAAGCCCCTTAAGAAAATCCTAAATCCACTAGCTAAAGAGGGTTGTTTTATTCTCTTCTTCTTCTTCTTCTCTCTAGTTCCTTCTTTTGAAGCTTTTTCTGGGTTTTGGAGTTTGTGAGAAATGGCTATGGTGGCTCAGCACCGAGAGAGCAGTAGTGGGAGTAGTATAAACAAGCACCTTGATAATGGAAAGTATGTTAGATACACAGCTGAGCAGGTTGAAGCTCTAGAGCGAGTCTATGCCGAGTGTCCCAAGCCTAGCTCCATGAGAAGGCAGCAGTTGATCCGGGAGTGTCCCATTCTCTCTAACATCGAACCTAAACAGATCAAAGTCTGGTTTCAGAACCGCAGGTTTGTGGATTATCTCTTTTGCCCATTTTGGATGATTTGGTTTCATGCAATTTTATAGTTTTCATTTTATTCCTTAGTTGAGAGAGTGAAAGCTATATCGAATACTTTGCAAACTGTAAAAACATGCATTTGGGAATCTGCTAAGTCCTCTTTCTTCTACTATTTTTGATGGGTTTTTGAGGAATTGAAGTGGGTATCTGCGTTTCCATGGTGAATTTTTATTATTGTTCTTCGTTTTGGGAGGAGGTAATTGTATAGAATAACTTTTTGGGGTTAAATTTTTGTTTGGAGGCTGAGAAAACTTGTGTTTGGCTATACAGGTGTCGAGAGAAGCAGAGAAAAGAAGCATCGAGGCTTCAAACGGTGAACAGAAAATTGACAGCTATGAACAAGTTGTTAATGGAGGAGAATGATCGGTTGCAGAAACAGGTGTCACAATTGGTGTGCGAAAATGGGTTCATGCGGCAACAACTGCATACTGTAAGTGTATGTAGCTTTGGACACAGTGTTTGTTCTTAATGATGATCTATAGTTTTAACTTGTGAAATGTGTTGAGAGCTGGAAAATTTGGCAGGGAGAAATGGTTTAGTCATGTGATATTGTTTGGTTGTATCTTTAGTCTTCATCTAAAATCTAAGAGCGAAAGAATAATTGTTATCTTCCGAGAATGAGAGACTGACATGAAACTCTAAGCTTTGAACCGATTCGATTAAAACAAAATTATTCAGAATAGATATGTTAGATAAATTCATCACCATTTTGTTTGTTTGCCCTTTTTTTGGTTCTTCTTGACTCTATGCTGAAGCGGATAGTGGTGTTAGGATAATTGTAGTCTGTTGTTCCTTTTTGTCAAGAAGTGGATTGAGCGGTGGTTTTGCCGTGTTGCAGAAGCTCTTTGTTGGTTTCTTCTGTTTTGCGGTGTTATCTTATTTTATTAAGAACTTAATTGTTGATGTTGCAGTCGGCGGCAACAACTGATGCAAGTTGTGACTCTGTGGTTACCACTCCCCAGCATTCTCTTAGAGATGCTAATAATCCTGCTGGGTATTTTCTCAAGAACTTACCTCTCACATTTCCCTAGCAATTTGATTTCTTTCCTGTGACTAATGCTCTTTCTACTATGTTCTTTGCAGACTCCTATCAATTGCGGAGGAGACCTTGGCAGAGTTCCTTTCTAAGGCTACAGGAACTGCTGTCGATTGGGTCCAGATGCCTGGGATGAAGGTTTGCATCTTCTTTAGTAAAGTTTATATTTTTTTTGCACTAACCAGTTCCCGTGTGAGCAATGGTTTATTAAATTCTTTCGTGGTTTTCTTTTTTGTTAGCCTGGTCCGGATTCGGTTGGGATCTTTGCCATTTCACAAAGTTGTAGTGGAGTGGCAGCTAGAGCCTGCGGTCTTGTGAGTTTAGAGCCTACAAAGGTGAAAGCACTTGTCTTGTATGTTGCAGGAGATAGCTCTTATCATGCCTCTAGTGGACTTATTTCCATATTGTTTAGAGTTTCAAGGGCATTGTATTTTTGGAATATGCACTGACAAGTTTCTCTACAGATTGCAGAGATCCTTAAAGATCGTCCATCTTGGTTCCGGGACTGTCGGAGCCTTGAGGTTTTCACCATGTTTCCTGCTGGAAATGGGGGAACAATTGAACTTATCTACACACAGGTTGACAGGAACTGTTGCAATTTCTTACCTTTATATTATCTCTGGGTTGGCCTTGTTCAAAGTAAATATAACAACTTTTACTTTGATGTAGACATATGCTCCAACAACACTGGCTCCTGCACGGGATTTCTGGACTCTAAGATACACCACCAATTTAGATAACGGCAGTCTTGTGGTAAGACTGTTGTCGTAAATTTCGCTACCTTGATTCTATAGCAGTGTTTGTTAATGACATAATTTGTAATGAGCTACTTCTTTGATTTGAGGACAGCTGTTATAATATGTGGATGCTCAAGTCTTAATTTATGTTACAGGTTTGTGAGAGATCTTTGTCTGGTTCTGGCGCTGCCGCTAATTCTGCTGCGGCTGCTCAGTTTGTCAGAGCTGAAATGCTTCCAAGCGGATATTTGATTCGGCCTTGCGAGGGTGGAGGGTCAATCATTCATATTGTTGATCATTTGAATCTTGAGGTCTAATTTTCAGCATTTTACCTTTTCAAATCTCTTTGCCTACTTGGGAAGATATTAATTCTGTCTTGTCACTTTCCAGGCATGGAGCGTACCAGAGGTTTTACGACCAGTTTATGAGTCATCTAAAGTGGTGGCTCAGAAATTGACTATTGCGGTAAGCATCATTTGGCCATAATGAAGTTTAAGGCTTACTTTTGTTAATCTTAAATTGTGAGAAGTAATTTTCATATGGTATTGCCATTTTTAAAACAAATCTTCCACATAGTTCTTAGAAGATTCCACATACTTTTTAACCATTAAAATTATCTTCTGTAGATTCTCTGTAGTTTATCACTTGAGAAATGAACTGGTGGTCATTTCTATTGTTTTAAACTTATGTGGTGAAAATTGTTGTAGACTATTGTTTTTCCCCTTCTTTTCACGAGTGTTGTGTTTCATGGGAAATCTAGATAATTACTTGTAAAAAAGAAATAAAAAATAGTTAAAATGAGTGAAAAGATGTATTGATTAGATTTTCTCTGTTAAAGGCGCTACGCTACATCAGGCAAATAGCACAGGAGACAAGTGGCGAGGTGGTGTACAGTTTGGGCAGGCAGCCAGCTGTCCTGCGCACATTTAGCCAAAGATTGATAAGGTTTTTACTCTATTCCATGCATTTCTTAGTTTCTTTCGTCTTTGTGAGGATTGTTTGGTAAGTTATGTACATGTCATCTTGTAGAGGCTTCAATGATGCTGTTAATGGGTTCAATGACGATGGCTGGACAATACTAAACTTTGACGGTGCTGAAGATGTTACAATAGCAGTTAATTCTGCTAAAAATATAAACACTGCATCTAATCCTGCTAACTCACTCGCTTTCCTTGGAGGGGTTCTTTGTGCAAAGGCTTCCATGCTACTCCAAGTAAGTTTGCCAACTCCTAAATTTTGTCATCACTTGTGTAGTTGTAGCTGCACTTGCGTCCTGTCTAGATTTGTGTATTTTGGTGTTATTTTGAAATCCAAGTGATAGTCTGTTTCATGTAGACACATTTTCTCAATGATGATAGTTTTTCTTAGCTTGCCTTTAACAATAGTATGTTGGGAAATATCTATTTATGTTTTTGACACCTTTTTTTTTCTTCTTTTCCTCTTTCCAATATGTGGTTTAATACTTAGAAAAATTTATGTTAGCTTTTCATGGTTCTAAAAGATTCTGGATTTTAATGGTTGAATCAAACTTCAACTTTATTTCTTTGTTTATTTTTTTATTTTACCTTTTGATGATGTTACTAAGATTTTTCTGCTTCCTGTTCCCTACCAGAATGTTCCTCCTGCAGTCTTGGTTCGCTTCTTAAGGGAGCATCGCTCGGAGTGGGCTGACTTTAATGTTGATGGCTATTCCGCTTCTGCACTCAAATCTGGGTCCTACGCTTATCCAGGGATGAGGCCTACAAGGTTTACTGGCAGCCAAATCATTATGCCCCTGGGCCACACAATTGAGCATGAAGAAGTATGTTTTTCACATGAATTTTTTGTCTACTCTCTCTTGTTGGCATATATGAATTACTGCTAATCCATTAAATTATACATATATTTACTTAGTTGTTATGGCAAAATGTCCCTTGAATTCTAATTCTAATTTATGCTTCAGCTACTTGAAGTTGTTCGGCTTGAAGGCCATTCTCTTGCTCAAGAAGATGCTTTCACATCGAGGGACATTCATCTACTTCAGGTGCTTTTTACTCGACTAATGTCGGTTGTCCATTTCATCTTTTTGATATATGATATCTAAAAGTATGTTATTTTTATGGCAGATTTGTAGTGGAGTCGATGACAATGCTGCGGGTGCCTGTTCAGAACTCGTTTTTGCTCCAATTGATGAGATGTTTCCAGATGATGCTCAATTGCTGCCCTCTGGTTTTCGCATCATTCCGTTAGAAACAAAAACTGTAAGTCTTATTGTACTTTGTTTAACCCTTGCTATTACTCCCATTAGAAGGACTTTGCTGATTCGCCCTTGCATTTAACTAATGGTCTGTTATTTACAAATACAGCCCGATGCCAAGGATGCATTATCTTCGCATCGGACCCTAGATCTTACATCCAGTCTTGAAGTGGGCTCTGCAACGAATCTAGGGGGCGATTTGTCATCGTGTCAAAATGCGAGATCATTGTTAACTATTGCTTTCCAGTTTCCTTTCGAGAGCAGTCTACAGGATAACGTTGCAACCATGGCACGCCAGTACATCCGTAGTGTCATTTCCTCCGTGCAGAGAGTTGCATTAGCCATATCTCCATCTGGATTAAGTTCAGGTGTTGGACCAAAGCTTTCCCAAGGCTCTCCAGAAGCTCTTACACTTGCTAACTGGATCAGCCAGAGCTATAGGCAAGTTCTTTTTCTTCTATTTCTTTGTGTTGAAAAGTTCATTTCCTCAAGTTGGTATTAATTATCCCTCTTTTCATCTTTCATCAGTTACTTCATGGGATCGGATTTGGTGGGATCCGATTCATTGGGTGGTGATGCGGTGTTGAAAAATCTATGGCAACATCAGGATGCCATTTTGTGTTGTTCACTGAAGGTACTCGAACTTGCCATTAAATATGCATATAATCCTTTGGGTATCTTCTCCGCTAACACGTTGCTTTTTTGATGACAGTCGATGCCAGTTTTCATCTTCGCAAACCAGGCAGGGCTCGATATGCTGGAAACAACTTTAGTGGCTCTACAAGACATAACATTGGACAAAATTTTCGACGACCCTGGACGCAAGGCATTGTGTGGGGACTTTACCAAATTGATGCAACAGGTATCTTCTAACTAAAAACCTTCCAAGATAGGCTCCACTTTATCCCGAGAGAAGTACGCAACTCATTTCAGCTCACATTTAACTTTATTTTGTTGTTTCATCAGGGATTCGCGTACTTGCCGGCCGGGATCTGCATGTCGACAATGGGCCGCCACGTTTCATACGAGCAAATCGTTGCGTGGAAAGTCCTCGCTTCCGATGACAATTCAGTTCACTGTCTTGCCTTCTCTTTCATAAACTGGTCTTTTGTGTGAAACACTTTATTCCTTCCAACATCTTTCTCCCATTTAAAGCAAAAGGTTAAAACAAGGTGAAAATTTGGAGAAGAAAGTGGGAAAGAAAGAAAAAAAGAAACAAAGTTTTGTAATATCTGAACTCAGTCCTCAGGCTTGCATCATATTAATTTTATTTTATTTTATTTCAAGCACCCAATTTTTTGTGCTGTAGATAAATTATTAGTATGGCTGCCCTTATTCGTTTCTAGATTGTAAGAACTCGTCTAAATAGAAAGTTAAACTAAATGAATGATGGTAAGGCTAGTCTTGTCTGGTTTATTATTTTGTAGTGGTTGAAGTAATAATTTTATTTAGTTTAGAATATTTTAAATAAAGTATGTTATTTGGTTATGAGGATTTTAAATAGAGTATTTATAGTGGGGTTTATGAAATTTAATAATATAATAAAAGAGATTATTTTATAAAAAAAGTGGTGAAAAGGTTTTATTAAAAAGATAATAAAGAGATAATATTTTATTAAAAATGTAAAAAATAATATTTTATTACATAATAATAAAATGGTGAAAAAATAATATTTTATTAAAATAATAATAATAATAATGTAATATTTTATTAAAAAATAATAAAGAAGTGATGAGAAGATATTTTTGAAATAATAGCAGATAGAGGATTGAGTATTTAAGGAGGAGTCTGTTTGATGATAACACATTGAGAACATATAAGTTTGTCCGGGAACATATTTATGGGTTTATACTCGGAAAATTGCTACGAAATTGAGCTTCAAAGTGCAGTGATACAGGTGAATTCCTCGAACACAAATGGGTTTATGTGACTGCGTAAGAGAATTTGATATTGAGATATAAGAATTAGATTGTCTTTAGTTTTTTTAAACATTTAACCAACTACCAAGCATGCTTTCGTGTTCTTCTAGCTTTCCTCTTGTCGTCAGTCTATCCTTTTTATATATTTTCTCTTTTTTGTGGTCCTCGAATCCATGTGAGTTCCAATAGAAGCCTCAGACTGTTTAGATGCCATATATAGGGTACACATCCAGAACTTTCCTATTTTTGACTTGTAATTGTGATCACTTTGAATGGACAGTGCTTTATATGGACGAAGTGCCCTATTAGTATTTAGGGTAAATTGTGGTTGTCACTCATTTGTCGAGACGAACTTAAAATGGTTATTGTGTCAAGTTTTAATAATTTTATATGATAAATTGCAATAATTTGGTCATTTTATTAAATTTTAGTTGTTTTCTGTACATACTGTAGACATAAACAAAATATCTAATTCAGAAAAATAATTGTCATGTGTGTAAAATACAATAATATTTATTTAAGTTTAAATTTAAATAAGACAACCAAATAAGATTACAAGGAAATAACTCTAATTAAAAATAACTTGTAGGTAACACCATTGTCCTACCAAAAACATGTGAAATTCTTTAATCCATATTTAAAAAGTTTTACAAAGATTTTGAATGTTGTTATATTTAAAAACCAATTAGATGTAGATGATGTGTTTTGCTTATTTTCATGGTCAAGGAAAATGTGAGGTTATCATCATTATTGATGGACCCAACGGTGCATACAAGACTTGAAATGTAGTGCATACAAAGATTCCAACAACATGCAAGTATATAGTGATCATGCATGTTTGGTTATTTTACCTTTCCAACCAAAACAAAAGAACAATAATAATGACTTCTTTCTTGTACAAATTATAAACTTTTACCCCCACAAACTTCACACATAATAATATATATATATATATATAGAAACAACTGGTAGGCATGCCTTTACACTTTTTGTCTTGTTGGTGAGGCACATCCATAGATTGTCATGTGCTAGCTTATCATTATCCATTTCATGCTAAATTGGATCTATGTTGGGTGTGTAAAGTTTATTAGAGTAAATATCACGTAAGAAATTTGAATTATTCTGCTTAATAAGTTATTTTTTAAAAATAAAATTATAATAATACTGTGAGAAAAATATCATGAATAACTTTAATAGAGTGAAATCTCAAGTCTCTAACACTACACAAAGATATACATTTTTATTAATGAAGTTAAGAATTAGCACTAAATCATAAAGGCTAATGGCATTAACAATCTTTCCAACCAAAAACTTGTGAATTTGTGTTTTTATATCTACGTAATTAATTATATTTATATTTTAATATACAAGAAAACGGTTTAAAAGGAGATGAGAATGAGAATGTTTTGAAAATGGAAATGGAAATGGAAATGGTGAATTTTGTGGTAATATTAAATTCTACAATGATATAATATTTCTTTAATTTTTAAGATGGTTGAACTTGTGAAACCAACTCCAATCGAGCACTATAACGCTATAATAGTGCAAAAATTCCACCAAAAATTGTTCCAACCTAACTCTATAAACAAACGTTATTTTAGTGTGAGGAACAGTTGGCGCAGTACTATTCATATAGCGCAATCTTTTTCTTATTCTGTTTTTCTTTTTAATAATAAAACGATAAAAGTAGTTAAAAATTTATCAAAATCCCTATTTATTCTCATTATATATCTTTAATAAAATATATTCTAGATCCAATTGTATTTTTCTTATTATATAATTATATTTCTGATTGCATATTTTTTATTATGTAATTATATTTTTAATTTATATATTGTTTTAATTTTATTATTACATATATTAACATTTATAAT
>WUAT03000004.1:2283152-2293181 GCA_010015005.3 Ulmus americana
TATAAATAATGAAAGGAACTAAAAATTTAAAAAGTAAGCATTTATGAAAAATAATAAAATAAAAGAAAAAGGCAAAATAATATCGACGAAAGAAAAGCAATTTCACCAACAAAAAAAAAATATATATATATATATATATATATATAAAAGGAAAAGCAAAAATAATGAAGAATTGCTCGACCATGAAAAAGAAAGAAAAAGAGAAACGTTTACTGCAAAGAAAGAAGGGCCATAACGTAATTTGAGTTGCATTATTTGCCTGGCAATCTTTTGTCTCATATATCAGCTCTTCGGTTTCTTTAAAAGAGAGAAACACATGAGAAAGAGAGAGAAACTTTGTCTACAATTCCGAGGATTAACGCTGTGATTCTCTGTAGAATCGCCATCGGAGCCTAACTACCTCTGCTTGGTAGAACCGAGCAGAGAGGATCGAGACCTTGCTTCTTTGAATGGAATTTACGATTTTCTTTGATAATTGAGGGGATTTTGAAGGTTGATTTGTGGAATATTTGAGATTTTTCGAAATGGGTACGTCTCAAACTGATGGAAAAATGGAGGGTTGGTTGTATCTTATTCGTTCGAATCGTATTGGGTTGCAGTATTCGAAAAAGAGGTACTTTGTTCTTGAAGATCACCATCTCAGAAGCTTCAAGTCAGTTCCCACTACGAATGATGAGGTTTGTTTCTGTTTCGTTTCGTTGTTTCTGTCTTTGAGTTTGTTTTTGTGTTAGAGAGCCAATGTTGTTGAACATTATGGGAAAATCCGGGTTTTTGTTTTCATTTTGATAGTTGGACTGTGGTGTTTTAAGCATTTTTTTTCTATTCCTATGTTGATAATGGATATAACAATTATATTTTAAGCATGGAATTGGAGATGCTAATATTGAGTGGTGTAGAAGTCTATTCAGATACTTATGATCTATCTATCTATCAACAAGTTCTGTTTAATACTTTTTTATTGTAAATTTATATTCAAAGTTTGCTTTTCGTCGGACTGAACTTCTACTCAATTTTAAATTATAGTCTTGTTGCTTATCTATGTGTTATTTGGGTGTATGCTTCTAAATTTTTTAACTTTTTTGTTTGTAACTTAGCTATGTTTTGATGCATATAAGTTGGTATGCACTATGCATTCACCAGATTGTGGAAGAGTTACTTGCATTTCGACATTTGAAATGTTTTGACGCCTTGGACTGTGGACACGTGATTAATCTAATACTGTCTTCAATAGTGAGACCATGTAGTGATTTATGCAGTTCTTAATTCTATGGTGGATTTAAGTATAACTTCTGACTCATGATGAGAAGCATGTGTAAAGTTGAGAACCCCGTTGATTGAGACACTAGTTTCCCTTTTGAATCAAATTGAGGATGATGTTCTTGATTTGTATTTGATATTCAGATGTATGCAGTGAATGATGATACAGGGTTTTTCTTCAATTTTGAGTTTATTTTAAATTGAAGGAAGGATGATCTTTTTGTTGATCTTTCAATTTCAGAGGGAGAAATAAAAGCGAAAACAGCCTTGTTTAAGCTCCATGCGTTACTTTTGAGGCTGGCTTTTGCTTTTCCTTTTCCTGTAATTGCTCTTTCAACATAGGATTTTCACCTTTCTTTTCTTGAAACTGTTGTGCAGATTTTTCGAGATGCTTTTATTGAAATTTGTCTGTTTCTATTATACGTTTAGAAATGTATGCAGACAAAAATAAATTCCGGTTTCTACTGCCCTTCTTACTTGAAAAGGATTTAAAGCTTGTTCTTTAGCATGGCTTCTTCTTTCAAGAACAGTTGGTATAAGCACGTTATACAGTTAAAATTATGAACTAGTAATATTATGGCACAAATATAGTTAGGATTTAGGAACCCCCAGTTTTTAAAACAAATGTTGCCTATGCATAGCTTCCTTTTTTTTTCTTTTTTTTTGTCCGGACATGTTTTGCTGTAAGTTTGATATAGGGATAGGATAACAGGCATATAAGTATGTATAAAAGTATATATATTTCTTTGTTTTGGTTTTTTTTTGCAGGAACCTGTTAGAAGAGCTATAATAGATTCTTGCATTCGCGTCATGGACAATGGTCGGGAGAGCATTCATAGAAAAGTATGGACTCCGTATGGTGTATTTCTTTCGTGGTGATGTATCTATTTCTTTTTACTTCCATATTAGTCAGTTCCAGTGACATGTTTGTAAAAAATAATTATTGCAACAACTTGCAGGTGTTCTTCATATTCACGCTATATAATACCTCCAATTATAATGACCATCTTAAGGTGTGTAACTCTTTCAGTGAAAATGTGTCTCTGTCTGCATTTTGTTATTGTAATTTCAGTACCACGACTATGAAAATAGTAATAATAATTCTTGTTATTATTTATTATTTTTGCTAAGTTTGAAGTAATAATACTTTAATGTCATAGTTGGGAGCAAGCAGTCCTGAAGAAGCAGCAAGGTGGATTCATTCCTTTCAAGAAACAGCTGTAAAGGTTTCAGTTTGACAGTTTGTTAGTATGCAGCAGAACTGCGTATTCTTAGTACTAATGCATTAATTCTTATGCACATATGCAGGGTTGTCCAGATCAAGGAGATAACTTTTTGCATTCTTCAAAAAGAAGATGGCAGTCATTTAGGTGTAATAACTTATTGTCCTTTATTCTTGTATATACAATTGAGCTAATTGTTTCCTTCCTTCACTTGTTTGCCTAATCTTGTAGTTTATCCTTTTCAGTCTACATAAATTTGTATTTCTTTCCAAAGTTGATGCCTTGTTCCTTTTGCATTGTAACCTTTTGTTGCAGCTATTATATGTTATCTTCATATTATGTCCTTACTAAATTTTGGTTCTTAATATTTTCTGTTTCACATAGACTGGGTGGATCAAGTAAGACAAGTCGCATTAATTCTATGGACTGGACTATCTGTTCTTCTACACAAGCAGATCAAATGACATCTGATGTTATTGCTCCTTCACCTTGGACAATTTTTGGCTGTCAGAATGGTAAGTAAAATGGAATAGGCTGTTGTAAGCAGTTAAAACCCCTTCTCTTAAATCATGGGTCTAATGCACATATATGGCTTTTCAATTTTTTTCTTCTTAATCTTATAGGTCTGCGATTATTTAAAGAAGCTAAGGATAGGGACTCTCATGTGAAGGTTAGTAGGCGTTTTGTTTACCATGTATTCATTCCAAGACATTTTTTGTTGTCTAATATGATCCTATTTTGAGCAGTGGGATGATCATCCTGCTATTATGGCTGTGGGTGTGGTGGATGGAGCTTCAGAAGCCATCTTCCAAACACTAATATCACTTGGCCCCTCAAGATCAGAGTAAGTTTGTCAAGTCACTTTAGCTTAACGCCATTCAATTATTCTGGTAGTCTCTGTATAGTCACAAGTTGAACAAATATATTAGTTTTTATCAATATATATCATTTTCATCCTACAAATTTAGGAATTTTGTTATAGTTTTTTTTTTTGGTCCATCTCCATGTTGTACTCGTAAATATTCTTTAAGTGTATTTATATCTGTGAGTTTTTAATCTTGCTGGAAATTAACTTTGGAAATTGGCTTTTAGGTGGGACTTCTGTTTCTACAAGGGCAGTGTTGTTGAGCACCTTGATGGTCATACTGACATTATTCACAAGCAGTTATATAGTGATTGGTTACCATGGTTAGACTTGAACTTCTAATGTTTATGATTTAATTTTTGATGCATTCACTTAAGATTTCTTCACAGTTAGATCATGTCATTTCATATTTTTCAGGGGAATGCAAAGAAGAGATTTATTATTGCGGCGTTATTGGAGAAGGGAAGATGATGGAACATATGGTAATATCTATTAATTCTGAATTTTACTTATTGACCTACTTGAAAATATAATTAACTTTTGGTTATGCTGTGCAGTTATTCTCTACCATTCTGTCTCTCACAAGAAGTGCCCCCCTCAGAAAGGCTATGTCCGTGCCTGCCTTAAAAGTAATGTATGCTAGGCGTTAAAAATTTATACTTTTGTATGGATATTGTATTGTTTCTAGTTTTGCTTAATCTCATTTAAAATGAGAAGTATACATTAGTTGGTTTTACTGCTGATTAGAATGAATACTGTTTAGCTCTTTAAGGTTCTTTATCAGATGCTTGTGTTAAGTGGTATCAAAATTTCTAAGCTTTTTTAATCTCTCGAGTAGGTGGAGGATATGTCATTTCACCTGTGAACCAAGGGAAACAATCAGTTGTGAAACACATGCTTGCTATTGATTGGAAATTCTGGAAATCTTATTTACAGACTTCTTCAGCTAGATCTATAACCATCCGAATGCTTGGAAGAGTTGCTGGTAATCTTCAACAATGGACGTCTTATCTGTACTTGTTTCACATCTTTTGACATCTATTAATTGTTCCCTTTTTTACTTCTGTATTGCAGCGTTACGGGAGTTATTTAAAGCAAAAGAAGGATATCCTTCATCTGATTTTTCGTCTGGAGAGTTGACAAGAAATGTTGGGTCATGTCGAACTGAGGGGGACAGCAGGTTTGAATTTCGAACAGTAACTGGGGATGGAAACAACCGGGGAAATATAGTGGAAGAATTAGATAAAACACCTTCAGAACATGCTAGCCTTGTCAGCCTTAATGATGCAGCTGATGAGTTCTTTGATGTTCCTGAACCCTCAGATTCAGATCAATTAGAAGCTGACTGGATTCCTGATTTTTCTCCTGAGATGTCACAGGTAAATGCAGATACATATTTGTTTTTTGCTCTTCACTAGAAATGATGTATAGAGTGCAGGAACCTGCTTGTCTTATAGTGTTTGTGGGGTAAATCCTTGGTGTAGTTATAGTTTCCTTTCTTGACAAGATTTATTCTTGATTTGTAAAAATTATAGAGGTGGTAAATCATTTGGGGTTTCTTTTCTACATACTCTTGTGCTAGGCTGCTTTTGGGCCATAGTTTCTTGATGACTTATCAAACTACCCTTTCCAATTCATTTTTCGTTAAACTTTTTGTTTATTTATTCTGAGTTGAGCTATACGTTCAAGTATATGTCTATCTCACTTGGACTCTGTGATTTGCAGGATCCACGACAACCAAAGTTATCTACTGCTGCTGGTTTTGTGAAAAAATTGCATGGTCTCGCAGGTCATTTTCTTGGATTATTTTAGACATTTAAATGGTTGATGTAGTAGTTTTTTCTTAGAGTAACTTAATATTGATGACTACATTCCACATACTACAGTTCAGAAGAGGGGATATGTGGACTTACAGGACTTGGCAATGGAAGACAGTATCTCATGCTGTTATGGTTCAACTCTTCTGAAAGATCCTACTTGTACTGCGCCTTGCAGTTGGACAACAACAGATCCCTCCACTTTCCTAATTCGTGGAAAGAGTTATCTGGATGACCGTCAGAAGGTAACAATTTAAAAATTCTAATAGATAGAATTTTGTTTCTTCATGTTATGTTTGTCATCACTTGTTGATGCTGCGAAAGATAAATTAGAGAGAGTAGGCCTTTAGGTTCATTGATATCGAAAAGCTGATAGCTTGTTATTTGCAACAATTATGTAGCTTGTTATGTATATTAACCCATACAAGTTGTTGTATTAACTTCTCTGTGAAGATAATTCTATGTTTATATTTGAATATTGATCTATGAATACTATGTATGCTGCTAAAGAATTTTGTCCGCTGAACTGGTATTCTATTTTTGTGTCTTAGTTGCTTGATTTGCTGGTTTTTTTCCTTTATATATATGCTTATGTTCTCTTTCCAGGTTAAGGCAAAGGGCACCTTAATGCAAATGGTTGGTGCAGATTGGCTAAGGTCTGACAAGCGTGAAGATGATCTTGCAGGCCGTCCTGAAAGTATTGTTCAGGTTTGTTTGTTTCTCCTTCTTATAGATACAAATTTTCCATTGGTATAAATTTTTTTGTAAATGTAGACATACTTTCTTCTGCAGAAATATGCAGCACAAGGGGGATCGGAATTCTTCTTTATTGTGAATATTCAGGTAACTTTAGTCTTTTTTTGTATACCTCACTCATAGCATGTTTTGTTGCATTTTTATTGATGTTGAGATTCTTTACCATGTATCAGGTCCCAGGTTCAACAACTTATAACCTTGCGCTATACTATATGATGAATACTCGGTTAGAAGATGCACCTTTGCTAGAGAGTTTTGTTAAAGGGGATGATTCATATAGAAATTCGAGGTTCAAGCTCATACCATACATATCTAAGGTTTGTACATGTTATGATTGTTCTGGTTGGTCCTGCAGGTTCAAAGGACTTAGCTTTATGAAATTACCATTCAAGAGTCAGTGATATGAATAACACTGAGTACCTCGAAAGGCAGCAAGCATATTATCACCATTTTTTCTTTTTGTTACTTTATACAAGATTGCACATATATACTTCTCTCTCTTGAATACGCAGTATTAGCACATACCTCTATCGCTTTGTGATGTGTAGGGGCTTTAAAATCATTACTTTATGTGGCCATTTGGAGGTCGAGAAAAGAAAGAAACTATTTATTGTCAGACAAATATCTTCTTTCACTGTGAGGCACATTTCTGTCGATATTGCATGCTACTTAGCAATAGCTGGGGATTTAATTTCATTTTATGTCCCGTTTTGCTTAAATGCATGCTGGACTCCTGCAATCAATAACATATTTTATAATTTGGTATCCACTAAGATAACACATATCTATGCTTCAAACACTCCATTTCTCATCATTTATGGTCCATGGTACGTAATAGGTTATATTATTTTCCCCAGGGTTCATGGATTGTTAAGCAAAGTGTGGGAAAGAAAGCATGCCTCATTGGTCAAGCGCTCGAGATAAATTATTTCCATGGGAAAAACTACTTGGAGGTAAATTTTCAGAAATAACTTTTCTTATAATTATGAAATTATTCATTTGTAATATGATTTGCGTTCCCCTGTACTTTTGTCCCTTTGAATTCTTAGCTGTGATCCTTTTTGGGAAACTTGGGACCATGCTTGTTCATGTCTATAGAAAATCAGATGAACACAAACATACTAGCTTGTTTCATACCGCTTTGCTTCCACTTTTACAATATTACTTGCTTCATTAAGTTTAAGATTTAGGGTGTTTTCTCTATATTGGCAAAATTGATTGATTAATCAATGTCAGCTACATAGTGTAAGAAACCACAAGAGACTCTGAGGGAAACAGGATTGTGAAAGAAAAACTTAATCGTGCCTAAGACAGAGATGTGCATGCAACTTCCAAATGCAAAGAAAATCATATGGATTCTATCTAAAGAGTCTTCTTCTTCTTCTTCTTCTCCCTTCCTCGATTGTTTTGTACGATTCTTGCTAATTCTGATATTTATGCTAAATTCAGCTTGGGATTGACATTGGATCGTCAACAGTTGCAAGGGGGGTGGTCAGCCTAGTCCTTGGCTACCTAAACAATCTGGTTATTGAGATGGCATTTTTGGTACAGGTAGAACAACTTTCTCATCTTTTCACTCTTAAACATTCTCTTTACCAAAAGAGACTCACTTATTTCTTCTCACAAATCTGTTTGCCCACTCCATTCCATGTCTCATGACACTTGTCTTCTTTCCCAGGCAAATACAACGGAGGAGCTCCCGGAGTACCTTCTTGGAACCTGCCGCCTTAATCATCTCGATACGGCTAAATCAGTTTTGGTGAAGCAATGATTAGGATATGATGTCCCAATTGATCATACTCATAAAAAAGAATGATAAAATTCTCCTAATTCATGCGAGACGCATCCCCTGAAAAGAGTTCATATTTTCAGGGTGTTTGTGCTCTGCCAACTATAAAAGCACAAAGTCATTCTTTCATTCAAATTGGAGAATTGGCAGCAATTATTGGGTGCTGTAGATAAATATATTATTGGAATGGACAAAACAAGTAGTCTTTGTATAAATGGGGGTTTCCTAAACCTAGTGATCAATCTTTTCTCTATTTAGATTTTGTATTGTGTTCTCTTTTTAATTATGAAGCTTTGTTTTGTTATATGACGTTGACTATGGAATCATAGGACTGAAAGATTTGCCTTGAGCTTTTCTATATAACGTGCAATTAACGCATGAAATGCTGGGGATAATAGAGAAATTTGTACTCACGGCCATCGACAAATGGAAGCGGTCCAAAGATAGCCATCAAGTACTCAAAATGTACCAAAATGAAAATTTCATTAGAACATTGTAATAGTAATGGTCATTCCGTCATATTATGTTAATGGTCGTTATCTTCTCATGTGTATGAGCTCGTTTGATGTCCTGGATTGGATGTGATTACTTTGAATTATTATGAATTATAATTAGTATTATATAGTGTTTGGTATAGTGTCGGACAATAAAATATAAAAATTAAATACAAATTTAAGAATAATAATATTAATTTTTAAAATTCAAAATAAATATATATGTTTTGAAAATATATAAATTTCATAATTAATTTAATTTTTTATTTAAAATTAATTAATTTAATTTTGAGTGTTATTTTTAACACTTTTTGTACGTTTAATTTAACTTTAAATGATAATGTGTGTATCTATATTTTAAAAAATAACTACTAATAAATAAATTGATTTTTAAATAACACTGAAATTATTATTGAATTGATATTATTTTGAATTTATTTGTATACGTAAAACTACTAAATCTAAAAAATGACAACAAATATAAGTAGGAGAATTTTTTTGCCGTTAAAAAAAATGTTGGAGGATTTAAAAAAAAAATTTATTGGATGGTCATGTTGTTACTCGTGTTGACCCATCTAGAGGCAAAAGCTAATCCAAGGTAAACCCATCTATTAAATAGAAACTGAGTAAGCTGGGAGAAGCGTCACTGTTTTACCCCTTAAACAAATTAAGTTTTTCCTATTTCAACAAATAAACATGGATTAGGGACATAAATAGGTCCAATCCCATCCAGTCCCGCCTACCAAACGGGCCGATACTCATGTGTATATTTTTTGTTTTGGGAAAATATAAATCGATGACCATTCAAATCATAGTAATTATTGAGAGAATGGCCATCAATTTTGCAATGTTCATTCAATAATTATTGACGAATGGCCACTTATGTTGCATTCTGAACAAAGGACCCTTGGACCCGTTCACATTCTAAGAAATGGAAAAATAAAAGTGGATAGCCAGTGTCCCTGGTTGGACTCCACTTTTTTAATTGGATTACATATAATAAGGAAAGTGGTGGGGCCCTATAGAAATAAAAACATCACTAATCTATAATATTATTATTAATTATGCGCATAATCAAGTCCAAGGACCACTCTGTCCGCAGGGACACCCTGTGTCGCACTTGCCAGTTCCAACAATAAAAAACGACCAGAGGCAAGGTAATCTATCTTCAGGGGCGTTATCGTAATTAAATAACTTTTGCATAATTCCAACGTCACAGTCACCAATAGTATTTGTGACAATTTGGAATTACTAGTAGCCGTTGGAAATTGCAAAGGCTAAAACTTCTTGAAAGGGCAACTGTAGACGACACTGAGTTTTAGCCATTCCCAAGCCCAATGGTCAGGCCACTCACTTTTCAACATATTTGTGCATTTCAAAGAAAAATTCAAAAGCAATTCTATGAGCAGAATACTTTAAAAAATAAAATAAAAAATCTATTCAAAACACACACACACACATATATACATATAAGCAAAACAATTCAACATTTATTTATATTTAGAGAAAATTGCTCTAGTGACCACTAACATGTAATATTTGCTGTCTATTTTTTGTTGTTAACTAATGGGGACATTTCTAAAAATATTACTTTTTTTGGATACTATTTGAAAAATATCATGATAGATTAAAAATTTAAAAATTATCATTTTTTTTTGTAGTTTTTAGGACTAAAATACACAATGTTTGCAAAGTCAACTAGTGGTTGATTTTTATATGTAAGTCAACAGGTGGTTGATTTTTTGCCCGTTGTTAAACTCTGGCCGGTGGTTAGTTTTTGGTCAGTGGTTAAAAATTCAATCAGTGACTAATTTTTTGTTGATTAGTG
>WUAT03000004.1:2293281-2314456 GCA_010015005.3 Ulmus americana
GATATACTATATCGAGTCCATTCGCGCTTTGTGAGGCGCGAGACAATTCAACTCGAGCGCCAAATTGGGCATTAAATTGTGCTACACTAAACCATATCGCGTTTGCTTGTAAATCCTTAAACCCAAGATCTAAACCGAAAACATCCAAATCGATTCTAAAAACAACACAAATTTTAACCAAACAACATAAAGACTATATACCAACTGTTTTATACCATAAAAAAGAAAAGAAACATGCTTAATTTAACCCAAAAAAAAAATCTATAAAACAAAATAATGCTTTAGCATATTGTATAGTTAAGCTTCTTTCTTTGTACAAACCTAGTCACGCACAGTAACTAAAACTGAGGACAAACGAATTTTTTTTTTTTTTTGTGTGGATTTTTTTGACATCAAACTTTGTTATTGCCGAAGAATAGTCCCGGTTGCCTTTTCACAGCTTTTTCAAGTTTTTTTTTTTAAGTTAATTAAATAAAGATTAACATTTAATGGTAAAAGTGAACCTTTGAGTGTATTAAAATTTAGGTAGTACCCGTGTATTTATATTTATGTTCGGGCCAGAAAATTAAACGGTCCAAAATGTAATTTGTCCAAAGAATTAAGGGAGCGCCGTCGTTGATATATAAAGGCAGCGAAGTATATATATTGATGGAGAGGCGACGACGCAGCTGTTTGATCAGAGTGGAAACTGGAAAGCTGAAGGAAGAGTGAAGAATGAGAATAGCAGCTGCGCTTCTTCACAAATGCAAAACCCAATGCTTCCAAGGCTCCATTTCCATTTCTACATCTGCTTCAATCTGTACAAACCCCTACACAACTTTCTTTCAAGGTTAAGCTTACGCCCACTTCCTTTTGTGTTGAACCATTTGAAAATTCCTTTTGATTCTTATCTGGGCTTTCTTCTTTTTTAATGGGAATGTTTAAAAACACAAACTTTATTCCCAGTTCATGGAGGTCTCAAATAGTTAGGATGACCATATTTAAGTATTTCAATTGCATTTGTAGGAACCCAGTAGGGGAATGTTTAAAAACGCAGACTTTTTTCCCAGTTTATGTTGAATCATTTGAAATTCCTTTTAATTCTTATCTGGGCTTTCTTCTTTCTTAATGGGAATGTTTAAAAACACAAACTTTATTCCCAGTTTATGGAGGTCACAAATAGTTTGGATGACCATATTTAAGTATTTCAGTTGCATTTGTAGGAACCCATTAGGGGAATATTTATGATGAATTGGTTGTTTGCATTAGAAAAGATTAATAGTTGCTTCACTTAATTAAATAAGTTGAAGCTTAGAAATTGTTTGAAAGACAAGTACCCATCAAAAGGATTTCATTTGGGTATAAATTGATTAACTTAATGGCTTGTAGTGAGAAGGGTAGCTAGCTATGCTGATGCTGTTGCTGGTTTTGAGGAGATGGCTTCTGGGTCCCATAGGAGGTATTACATGCTTGGTGGGAAGGGAGGTGTGGGAAAAACAACCTGTGCTGCTTCCCTTGCTGTGAAATTTGCAAACCATGGACACCCCACATTGGTTGTCTCTACTGATCCTGCCCATTCTTTGAGTGACTCTTTTGCACAGGTCTCTTTTGAGCTTCTATTTCTATGTTTGAACTGAAAATGCTTCATTTGTTTGCTAAGTTCTTGACTTTAAGCATTTAGATTCCCTTTGGAAGAAATGTTTTCGATTGCTTAATGTTTCCTACGGTGTTTAAATTAGGATTTGGCCGGCGGAAGTCTTGTTCCTTTTCAAGGAGTTGATTCTCCATTATATGCTCTTGAGGTAGTGTCCGCTAGCTTGTGTATGCAAATGTGTGAACCAATTATGGCACCATATCATTATTGGTTTTGCTTCATTAGCATGCTATTTAGTTAGTGATTCGATTTAAGTTTTGGCCTTTTGGATCTAAAAGATAAAAAGATTCAACCTTTTGGTTGTGTTTGACAGATAAACCCAGAGAAAACCAGGGAAGAATTCCGCACTGTTAGTCAAGCAAAAGGTGATAGTGAAGTTAAAAATTTAATGAGCAGTATGGGTCTTGGGATGCTTGCTGACCAGGTAAGAATCGCTTTTAGGTTTTATGATTGGCTCATCATTGTGGATTTACTCATAGCTTTAATATTCTTCGGTTTATGCTGTTTGTGTTAAAAGATGATAACTTTATAGATTAATCGGAAGCTTACATTGGTTAACGAGTGAAGAAAGTCTTAATCAGTCACATTATGGAGCTGAAGCTTGAGCTCTTTTCAGTTTTTTCTTTATAAGCAGTGTGATGCTCAAAAGAATGAAACTTTCTAGGAATTTTACATTCATATGAAGTTGCTCTTTTCTGTACTATAGTGGTTTGTTTTGTTCATAATAATATCATACGCTTGATGCTATTCCATTCTTTGTTGTAGCTTGGGGATCTTAAACTTGGAGAATTATTGGACACTCCTCCTCCTGGTATGGATGAAGCTATTGCAATTTCCAAGGCATGTATTCTCTCCTATTTAGAGCTTAAATTTTCCGTTCTGTTCTTCGTGGGTTATTTTCTGAGATTTTGTTCTTCCTATACCTGCTGCTGCTTTTCAGGTCTTGCAATTTGTTTAGTCACAAGAATACAATATGTTTACTCGAATAATTTTTGATACAGCACCCACGGTCAGCAAGAATCCACTTCAGAAGTTCGTTTACTTGATCACTTAAGTTTATAAATTCATATATTTGCTGAATATTTTTATTTGAAAATTCATCTGTAGGGTCATACACTCCGGCTTCTTTCCCTGCCTGACTTTATGGATGCATCTATTGGAAAAATGATGAAGGTATAAATCTGCACCATGGCTGAACAGGGTATGAGCTGAGTCTGATTTCAGCTAGATTTAGACATGAAAAAGAAGAGGTTACATTTCGAAGCCAAGATCTCTTCTTTAGCCAATCAAAAAACTAACTTTAACTTTTTGGTTAAGATTGTTAAAACCATGAATCCTAAGCTGAGCGAGACATCTGTTATATTTTGTCGTCCCTTAATCTGTTTGCAATATTGAGTGCTCTGACGAAAATTCTTGTACTTGAGCTCGTTTTTCACTATTGTTAGGTATTGCTCTGTTAACACTCTACTTTTGAATTGATTAATAATTCAGATGAAGAAGAAATTGGCCTCAGCAACTTCAGCTATCAAATCTATGTTTGGAAAAGAAGAAATGCCTCAGGATACTACTGTAAGGACTTTCTTTCCCTAATGTTAAATTTATTTTCCCTGCGGGTTCCTTTTTTTAAGTTCCTAAGCATACCACATGGTTCTGTAGTCAGACAAACTGGAACAACTAAGGGAGAGGATGGCAAAAGTGCGAGACCTTTTCCGAAATTCGGACACTACAGAGTTTATTATAGTCACAATTCCTACGGTGAAGCTCTGACTTTTTTAAGTGTTATGTATTGACTGAACAACAAAACTGATAATATGAAACATAGTAACTTTTGCTCTGATCTAAGCTACTTATTATTGATGGTTTCCATACTCACAGTTGCTTTGTTTTTTTGTCTCTTCTAATGTGTGGTTGGACCAACATAATACACAGTTGATTATGTTAAGGGATCATTTGTTGAAGTAAATCTAGTTGACTAAGTTCAAAATGAAAAGAAAAACTTTTGGCATTGCAAATAATTGTTTTCTTTCTTTTTAGATGCGTGTTTAACATAATCTTGAGTAATTTTTGTCGACTCAGATGGATTATTTGGATTCCATTCTAGAAATTTAAACATGAAAAGCATGTTCTGTTGATTTTGCTTCATCCCACCTTATATGATGGAAAAAAATGTTGAGGAGTGCTAAAGAAACAAAGCTCTGGATCTACAATTCCAAATATATTGATAATTTGGTACTGTCTTCTAAGGTTATGGCAATAAGTGAGTCGTCAAGGTTGAGAGCATCCTTAAAGAAGGAAAATGTTCCTGTTCAGAAGCTTGTTGTGAATCAGGTCCTACCTCTATCTGCATCGGACTGCAAGTTTTGTGCGATGAAAAGGAAGGTATGCCTACTTGTTTTAAGGAGCATTTATTTGACTTAATGTTTCAGTAGCTCATGACATCTCTGTATATTACTCTCTGAGTTGCTGATAGTGTATTGGAATCCTCTTAAAAATCACTTTTGTAGATGGGTGTGTGAATGAAATATTTCCTGCTTGAAGCGGATTCTAAGTCGCTACAGTCTTAAAATCTTTTATTTTGTTCTCTTTTACTTTATTAGCTGCTTCTGACTATATCCGTTTAATCTCTATGCTATTAGTGAATGATGACTAATATTTTCAAATTTGCTTGCCAATAATAAGTATGAAATTTGACTGTGTCATAATCCATGCTCAATAGATGTACTAGCTTACCACCAATTTGTGTCTACTCTAATTGGGATTCCAAATATTGCAGGATCAGATGCGGGCACTTGAAATAATTGAAAATGATCCAGAACTTGCTAGTCTGAGATTAATCCAAGCACCCCTGATGGATGCCGAGATTAGGGGCGTTCCAGCTCTAAAATTTATGGGAGATATGGTTTGGAGATGAATCTTCGGTTCCAGATATTTGCTTCTTCAGCTGACATGTACTGCATGACATTTGTTTTGTTGATTATTTACTTCTAATGTATTTTTCCAGTAGGAGGAAAAGGAGCAGAGAGGAAATGAACATACAATACATGAGCTTTCAGGTATACAGAGTAACAATTTTGAGAGTGATGCTACTCTAGTTTGCTTAAAGCTCACCCGAACTCAACCATGCTTATATCTTTTTACTTCAAAAATTGATGTGTTACGCTACGCTGTAAACCGAAGATGTTAGAACTTATTTCAGTGCAGCATAGACACATTACATTCTCATGTGCTAACTCAGAGAGTTGAAAACTGTAAAAAGAATGTTTTAGCTCTGTAGTCCTAAAAGATCAGAATATTTGTGTTTCTTTCAATATTGTGCAGTGTTAAGCTAACCCTATGCTTCGATCCATCTTCGTTATGCTAATTATTTGTTTTCCGTGTTGTTCTCTTGATCATATTAGCGATTAACCATAACAAGAATCAATTTTCCTTTTGTGATGCTACTAAGTTGTCTTCATCGTATGAGAAGTTGGTAGTATTTTCTACAACCGATGCAAGGGAAAACAAAAGATGAGTACAATACTGCTATAGAGCCTGAAACATAAAATCTCTCTTAATATTAATCTGAAAATACAAAATTGTCTACAACTTAGATTGTTGATTTCCTTCCTATACACTCTGCTTAACTGCAGCCATCCCAAACTCCTACACTAATAACTATTGAATGATCTCTCTTGGTACTATTCACAATGTTACAGTAAACACAATCTTCTAGATATTTACTCATGCTGTAGCAAGTGATTGTACAAGTAAAGTATTCCGACCTCATGGCGGTCGGAGCTATCTTAAATAAATAAATTCCTCTTTCTTCCACATCAGCAAGGTTTTTGCTGCCTAATTGTTTCTATGTATGAGAATTAGCTACCGAGACAAACATTTAGAGATAGAATTCTCCAGTCATGTACAGAAAGAACAGATAGGAAGAAACTGATCTACTTCTTTTGGAAAGTTACCATACAAAAGAATGCCACGCTGCGACCAATTAATCCCGTAACGATGAGGCAAATTAGACAACGATACCAGTGGTTGAGATCATAGCCTCTCTGCATAAGCGAACCACACCGTGTGATCAGCCACACTCCAGAGTATCTGAAAGGAACAAAATGCTGTTAAGACCATGGGAGAAAATGGTATCAGAATATAAGAAGGGTAGGATGGTTGTGCCAAAACCTTTTAGCATATGCAATCACAAATGCTTCCAATGCCCACTTAGTGTAGCACAAATCAGATAGCATGTCCACATATTTGTTGTGATTAGAATTGGTTGCTATGAGTGTTAACACGACTGGAAGAAGCACCGACCACTGCACATACCACAAAGTTATTAGGTAAAAATGGAGAAAGGTTTTGAAAATTTATGAAGCCAATTGTTAATGTGAGATCCATATGTTTACCAACTGGGCTGGTCCAGGTTCGAAAAAGATGGCCAAGGCATAAGCTATACCGGTCACGCAGTAAACCAGACAGACCAAGATAATGTAATTATCTGTGACAGAGGATCTAGGATTGTTGAAGAAATAGAACATGGAGAGATATACTAGAGGCTTAATGATTGTATTGAAAAGGTCAACTGTATCTTTGGCGAGAAAGTAAGCCAAGCTGCTCATCCCAGAAGCGCTTTCTCTCCAGTAGTGCAACTTATCTAGTGAAAATGTTCTCAAAGCAGCAATCTTGCACAAAAGAGCTGAAGTGGAAACAAGAACATTGATGGTTGAGAAGTGAATCATGAAGAAAATAGTAAATTTTTACAAGCAGGGTGAAAAGCCAAATTTAATAAGAAAAAAAAATAGAAAGAAGGAAACTTACAAACTGCTATGACGGTGTAAGTATAACCAAGGGAACCAAAGGTTTCATCACTCACTTTAGCAAGTGTTCCTAAACAAACGCCAGCGAGCAATAGAATCAAAAAATCTACAGCTTGCGTCCTAGCTTCTCGTAACCGCTGCTTGCCAACCCTGCAAGTTTCCCACCATGTATTGAGTTGCTGACAGACTCCATGCCGATCAATGGAATACAACTAAGAAAACTATATGCAACTAAGATAAATAAGAGATTTTTATTCATTACTCACCTCCCAAGGAAGTATCTATATTGCTGGGATACACCAGGGGTTAGCCGGTTTGACAAGTCGCTAGACTTCAAGAAATTCTGTTGTATACTGTCCTTCTTCAACTCTACATTACACTTGACATCCTGCCAGAATTCTCCAGCAAAAGATTGGTCCTCGGATCCATCACCAGACACACTTCCATGAGTGGAATTTTCGCTTGCAGATGCAGCCATTCCATCAGCACTTTGTAACATATCCATAGGAACTGGGTACCCATTATGGAGCATCCATCTAACTGGAAGTTGTTTATAGTTCACCCCTGAGCTCGCGCTTGGTTTTACTATGCCCTCTAATATATCAATGAAATAGTCAGGAGGATTGACACGCTCAGGAACAGTAATCCCAATGCCAGCAAAGTACTCTTCGACTTTCTTTGCTGGTCCGTGATACACTGTTAGCCCACCTTTAGCTAGAAGTATCAAATCATCAAACATTCTAAACAAAGTGTAGCTGAAAGAAAGAAAATTGAACAAATAACTTCATCAAGTTAGGGAAAATAATAGCATATAAGAGTCACCGTAATATTTTGAATGATGACATGCTAATCACCTCCATAATCTCTTGTTTTATGTATCTACAATGTGATTATTTTTGATGTTGCTCATATTTTTTTAACATTTAGGCCCTATTGGTAAAACATTTATTTTGTGAAAGCTCGAAGTATTATGATGACAATGCTAAAACTGCAAACATTGTACCGAAATTGGAACGAGAAAATAAAATTTGAACAAAATATGCATTCTTGAATTTTATGGAAGTAAAATTACCTAGGTTGGTGAACAACCATGCAAATGTTCACCCCTTCAAGAGCCTCTCGCCTGAGTGCTCTAAGTAGTAGATTAGAAGATGAACTGTCCAAACCAGATGTTGGTTCGTCCAGAATCAAAAGTGAAGGTTCCATGACCATCTCCAGCCCAACATTTACTCGTTTTCTTTGACCCCCAGAAATTCCTCGTTTCTCCACTGTCCCAACCAGGGAATCGCGCACAGCCTGAAGGCCCAAGCACTCAATAACTCTTTCAACAACTAGAACTTTTTCTGCTTTTGGTAGGTCAGCTGAGAGTCTACAATAATCCACAATCCAAGAAGGAGACAACTATTGTCAGCACTACAAGTGTTACATGGTCCAAAGCAAGTAAACAAGAGATAGCAAATACCAGAAAAGTAGTAGGTTAATGACTGTTAGTTATCATAAGAATATATGAACAAATTAAAAATACAGTAGAAGTTTGGAAACTTTGCTGATTTACTAATAATTCATCTTTTAGAGAAAATGACTTTGTTCACAGTTCATTCAACATATCAGAACTTCCTAAGCAACTGGTCAGAACATGAAACTCAGAACAGAAATGATGGAACCCCTTAAATAAATTTGTAATTCCACGGGATCTTAGAAAAAAAACAAACGACAAAACAAAAACTGATTTTTCCTTCCATACATGATGGATTGTAACTTGGTAACAGCTATTAAAAATATCATATGGAAGTAGCATACAAAAAGGCAACCACAGGTATTGTGAAGGAAGGGACTAGATGTATAATACCTGCATCTTGCACTGAACCAGAGATTCTCCTCTACCGTCAAATTGCCATGCACAACATCATCTTGTGGCACAAAACCTATGATTTTCTTATATGAGTGGATTGATTCAACCTTTCCATTTATAAGAATCATTCCACTCATAGTACATCCCCTCACTTTTCCAGCCAAAGCAGACAGAAATGTTGTTTTCCCAGCCCCAGATGGACCCATCACAGCTGAAACTCGGCCAGGTGATATTTTACCAGTCACACTCCTCATAAGATGTTTGTTTTTCCCTTTCAAAGTGATGGTCAAATCTTTAAAAGCTACCTCAACTGTAGGCCTCTTCCTGATCTCAATATCACTTGCCATTGAAATAACCCCAGAGAAGGTTAAGTTCTTATTCTGCTCCTGTAAAGCCTTTTCCTTTTCAATTTGACCATAGGCATACTTGAAAATTTGGCTTTGAGTATGCAACTGCTTGCCTTTTGGTGCATGCTTTTTAATATTTTTATCTCCTATCTCCACATGGAAACCATCCTGACTATTTGGGTCCTGCTCAATTGCATTTATTATGTTTGCAAGCTCACTTTTTTCCTTTTTCTTTCCTTTTGACTGCTTAGATGTACCTGCTGTACTCTGCACTGGCAAAGGTGGCAAGGCAGAATCTGTTCCGGGTTTACCTAGTCCAAAACCCCTTAGATCTGGCTGCCTTGAAGATTTTTTGCGAGAAAATGTGCGTGATAACTGCGTTTGCAGTCCAATTGCATGCTTCTTAGCAATGTCTTTTGCAGATTTCCATTTCTCACGTGCTTGTGCAGTTTCTCTTACACTTTGAACTGCCTTCTCCCTGGATTTTGCTTCTCTTTTTTCTCGGGTTGCCAGGACTTGATCGGAACAGTTATATATAATAAGAAGCAGGAAACTCAATCCAGCCTACATTAACAAGTAAAGGGTCAGTTTTCACAGTTTTGTGTAGCTGGTTGTTGAGAAAGGCATACAGAGCAGAGCTAGAATTATCTCAAAAAGCATCATCACACGCATTTAGAATAAGTCTAAAAAATTTCTCACTACTTCATACGTGAAAGATAAACAATAAGGTAAGGAAAAGTACACAAAAGCGTATATTCAGATTTATTTATTTTTATTTTTTATTTAAAGGGAGTCCTTTAGAAACTATTGGTGTTTAAATTTTGTAACTCCTGATCCACCCAATCATATTATTGAAGGGCCATATGGACATAAAGCTCCATACTATTGGATAAGAATTATAGTCTGCCTCAACTGATTCTAATCATTAACCGTCTCAAAAGACCTTATAGAGGATCAAAACAAGTACACAAAAGGAAGTAATTGAAAGCCATTAACATTTTATAAGTTCATTTGAGGATTAAATCATTCAAGAATTTCGAGCAATCACAGTACTTGAAGCTTGCAACTGTCATATTTCAAGAATTACAATTTGAAAAGTAAAGACTACTCACAAAGAGCATGACTCCGTATGCAGAAATATTTTGATTAGCTGATTTTGGCTCACAAGTTGCCAACCGGAAACATGCTGTAAGTTTGTCCAGAAAATTTCATTAGTACTCGTTGCAGATAACATGAACTCACTCTAACACTTAGTAAGCTAAATTATTATCAAGTTAACCAACAAAATTGTCAATATCTGATACATTGTCCATGTGTGAATGTGTGTGTGTTTGACATAATGGAAAGGAACAAAAATACCTTTTTGAGATGTAGAACCTGCCCTGCAGTAATGTCTGCGATAGTATACAAAAAATAATTGCATTAGAATAAACAATGAGCCAGGGATGGGAAAGAAAAAAAAAAAACACAAAATATTGTAACTTCCCATGATGATAATGACAATAACAAATGTTTGAAACCAAAGTATGACTAATGGAGTAAATAAATGATATTGGAACAGTCATGGAAAAGTGCAAGAGTTCTGGGATAATTCTCAATACCCACTACTACAAGGAATTTTTCTGACAGTAGACGGACAGTATGATCCCGCTGAACAGAATACCTCGCTACTACTCAAAACATCGGCCCAAGTGTCCGCTCCACCACAAGTATGGTTTCCCCTCCCAGGAGGTAGCTGATAATGGTATCTGTAAAAATTTTTTTTGCTTATTAATACTAATGCATGCAAGAGCAAAAGAAACATCACAAAGAAAAGAGGTTTAAAAGGAAAATGAGAACTTACGGATCACATACACCAGTACTTTTATTGAGTTTCGCAAGAGGGCAATAAGAACCCAAAGGGCAAGCTTCATAGATAAGATCATAAGCAGTAACAAAAAAATAAGTTAGGAAAAAGTTCATTATATGAAGAATAGAAGAAAGTAATAGAGCCTTAGAATATGAAAGGTCCATGATGTTAAAGCAAAGAAACACAAATCTAAGTACATTAACTGGCTTGAATACTTACGTATCATGCAAGTAAGTCCATGAGGGCAGAAGAAACCTTCACAACAAGAACCACAGCCACTAGTTCTGGCTGGCATATCCTTTGCATTTTTTAGGTCAACCTTTTTATTAGGACCAACACTACATGCCCAGCCAGGCTCACATCCAGAAACCCATGAAGAGAGATTACAGTTCTTATTGGGTTTCAAGTAATTGGATGACTCTGATGAACCACCAGAGAAGAAACTATTGAAATAGAACTTTATTTCCGCTGCTGTGCACACACGCTGCATAATGTCTGATATGATCCACAGGAAACATCATCAGCTATATAAACAGAGATATCATAACATAAAGTTTCTAGAGGAAAAAAAAGCACAATTATAACCACTAAAATTTCATAGTACATTCTTAGTTCAAAAGTACCCTCTCTTTAACCACTTGTTTGGTATGAGGGAAAATTGGAAGGAGGAAAGGGGTTAAGGGATCAGTGGATGGATTTTGACATGTGCTCTTGTTTGGTAAAGATGACTATAGGAATGACAGGAAAAAAGAGGTGATTTCAAATCCATGTTAGACCTCAATTTTGAGTCACTCTAACTTGGAGTGATTATTTGAATCCATTATACACTAAACATTATAGACGAAAACTATTATCTCTCCCTTCTGTTTTCCTCTCCTTGGGATTTGGCTTCCCCCTCCTTCCTATTTTCTACCCTTTCTACCAAACAAAGCATAAAGCAAAATGCCTCTAAATAATATAAATCCTAAACTAGAGGAAGCAAGAATTAGATACTTATAAACCATAACCATAGAACAACAGTACTATTAGATGAAGGCCAAAGTTGATACCTTTATTTTGTTTAGAACAAGCGGAAAGGAATCCTATATCCTGGGAGAAATTGAAAGCCCCATTATAATCAGCATCCCTGAATGAAAAAAAGAAAAAGAAAAATTGAACATTACCCTCCAACTGTTTGATTAAATTCCTGATAAGAACAAGGAAAAAACAGAGTATAATGAGAAAAGAATGAAGAACTCACACATCGGTTATACAAAATCCAAAATGTTTCTTAATATCATCCTTGAAAATGGCGGTGAAATTCTTGATTTGGCCATTGATGAGGTCGGAGAAAATGTCAAGCGCCGCCGGATTGTTCAATTCCTTTGCATCTTGACCGGAAATTCGACCCGGTGAGCTCAAAACAATCACAAAAAACAACAGAACAGAGAAAATCCAGCGCGAATCGGACTTCTTCCTGCTCATGTCGATCACCTGCAATCCTCAAGCTCTCGAACAACGCGTTAACGATTGAAGAAGAACTCGCGGGGCATGTGATGAGAATTGAGGTTGACGAAGAATGGAATTGGGAAAACGACGAGGAGCGAGAAAGTGTTAGAGAGAGAAATAGAGGAATTGGAATGGAGGGCGAGAAGCGTGGGTTTGGTACGGAAAGAGGGTGGGGGTTTTCTCGGAGGAAGAAATGGCGGGGAGAAAGAGTTGGCGAAGGAAATGGGAGGAGAGAGAAAGAGAGAGATAGAGAGATTTTGTTATTTGGCGCGTAAGGTAACGATTTCGACCGTTAGAGAGGGTGGTGCTTGTTTATGTATAAACGACGTGTCGTTGAATAGTTGAAGCGACACGTGCTCTTTGCAGAATGAGCTAGTTTTGTGTCGCCAAGCGTTTGGCATTCGAAATGTCTATAAACGACTAGTCGTTTAATGGTAATAAGCTACCATATCTTGTGCTAATAGGGAAGGATTAAAATATGCAACAAACGAAAATATTGTAAGTATGAATTTTTGAAAATATCGGTAAAAATATCAATATCAATATCAATATCGCACCCCTTATAAAATAGATATTTGGTAGAATATGTCGTGATATATTAGGATATTTTCATCCATTTTAATAGGTAAAGATGTGTTAGTTTGTAATGGGAAATACACAATTCTTAAGTGAAGCTAATTGGGCACACCTTGCTTTCGTCATCCCAATTCATTAATCATTTATTTATTTATTTTTGTTGAGACAAATTTGGGGATTTCCCATCAAAATAATAATTTTTTTTGTTTAGCCACATATTTTTAAAAATATAAACAACTATAAAACAAAAAAATATATATTTATTTTTACACAATATTATAATAATATTTATATTTATATAAATAATTTAAAATATAACTAATTAATTATTATATATAAATGAACGAGGCAATTTTGGTGTAGAGTAACCAATTTTATTACCGCCATGTTTCCGTTAATTTTGAACTGTAATTTCCCGCCTCATTTAATTTGAAAAAAAAAATCTCATTCGATTTGAATCATCGCGATGCACCATCCGTTAAGACAATTTATCATAACTAATTCCTATAATGCTTTATTGCTTAACAAAAATATTATTTTTAATGTTATTTATTTTATGATTGAGTTAATTATATTTACGTTGTATAATTTATTAAAAATTTATTAAATATGCGACGATTCAATAATGACAAATATATTTATAGCATTAGGGTAATTATATGTAACTCGAATATTATTTTTTACTACATCGTTTTGCACCTTAATTTTCATATTGTTGAATATTATTAATTTCAATATTGAAGTGATTAGGAGTATTTTTGTGTCTCTTATTAGATTTGTTCTTAATTGTGATCGTGGTTGGATTTTGTTCTTACACTATTTTCCCTTTTTATTTTCGTTCTTTTAAAAAAAAATAAAAAAACAATTTTTTTTTTTTTGTCTGAATGGAACTTTTCATTTTCCCCTTAAAAGCCTCCGAATCACAATTCAATAAATATCCAATAAATCGCATAAAATTAATGTTACTTTGAATCACAAATTAATAACTAGTTTAAAATTAATGCTATAAAATAAATAATACACTTTTGAGATAAAAAAAAATATATACAAAAGAAAATAAATAAATAACCTTTATTCCCCACATGAAACGAAAGAAAGACTGATCAGATTCCTCGAGTATTTTTATTATTTTTGTTTGTTTTGAAGAGAGAGAAATTGTAAGAATATCTTGAAGAGTGAGGCTAGTGGAGAGTTGAAGCTGAAAGAGAGGACGACTGAAACAAAAACCTCGTGACTTCCGTCAGCTTTACCGAATTGGGCCCAAGCCAAGCCCTCAAACTCGAATACGTGTGGCGTCTCGATTCCGCTTTACCCAATCTCACTCCGCATTTTATAACTTCCATTTTCTTCATAAATAAAATTTAATAATTTAGAGTTCGAATGCAACTCTCTCGATCATATTTCGGAGCTTCATTGGATCGGATAATGGCCCTGATCTGAATCAAAGGTGGAACTGTTTCTATCTCTAATCATTTTGTTTTGATTCTTCAATTGGATCTCTCTATTTTCTTTTTTCTTTTTTTTATTTTGAAGATTTATTTAGTGAATTGAACTGCATTGTTTGGTTGCTGAGAAAATGCCTGAAAATTGAACTGCCGAGTTTGCATTTCTTTCTCTTTCAAGGTGTAAATGGCGAGTTTCTGCTGTCGAGAGGTGATTCTCTATTTTGGAATAATCTGAGAAGAAGCTCGTTTTGAATCGTCTGGTAACTTTTTTTTTTTTAGCTTATATGATTCTTAACTTTTCTGATTATATTAGAGGTGAAGAGTGCTAATTTCGGGTGTTTGTTTCATAGGAAAATGTATATAATTTGAAGCTTTATTTTCTTTCCATTTGGTTCGAGTGAAGCACAATTTCTGCTATATATACTGAAAAAAATGCTTACTTACGAGCAAGATCCTGATGTTGTTCGGTGGGGTCTTCAGCTGTTTGATAGTGACCCTTATTCGAATTGTGGGTATCCTGTAACTATCACACAAGATGATGGGGATTATTATCCAGGGCAAGGGCAGTATTATAATGAAGAAACTTATGAAAAGGATTGTGAGAATGTCGAAAATGATGAAGCCATAGCTCGTACCCTTCAGGAAGAATTATCTCAGCTTGCATTACTGGAAGAGGAGCCTGAATCCTCTCATGAAGGAGCTGGAAATTTGCAAATTGCGAATTTTTCGCAAGATTGGGTTGATCAATCTGTGGGCAATTATGGTTCTGGTTCTGGTACATTTTAACTAGTCTAATTGTTTTGTTTTAGTAGTTGTGTGCCTTGCTTTATGTATTGTGCTAATTTTTTATGTGTAACTTGTAGGACAAGAGACTTGCCTGGAAGGGGTAGATGATAAAGAACCTTCTAGCCCTGAGGAGAGTTCATACTGTGGGGATGAGTGGTTGTATACTCTTGGGCTGATTGAGGAATTTGGTCTTGATGGAGAAGTAGGGAAAAAGTTGAATCAAATGGTTCCCATTCCTGTAAGTGTAGCTTCAAGAAGTGTTTGTTTTTATTTTTTGCTTTTACTTTTAAAAACACGACCCAATTGTTTCTTTCCTTTTCTTAGCCCGTTTAATGAAATTTTAGAACATCTTGTGCTTTTCATTATATCATCATTCATGTACTCCGCATCTTGTGTCCTTTCTGAAGAGATTGATTCCTCGTATGATTGTTTTCTGTGTTGTTCTCCTTTTTCTGGGGATGGGGCTCATTTGATGCATTTTTAGTACAGATTTATCAGATTTTATATTCCCTTGTAATTCTGATTTTGTGCAGCATGTTCCTAGAATCAATGGTGAAATGCCCTCAGTTGATGAAGCAACTTTAGATCATCAAAGGCTTATGGACAGGTGTTGTTTATGATTCATTTCATGCATAATGTTTCATTCATAGTTTTTGAACCCCATTCCCCCAAAGACTTGTTTGGTTTAGCTTCTATTCTAGGGTTATGTTGGCAACTTGCCAATATCTTTGTTTTAATGGAGCTTTTGAACTCCATTCCCCCATTAATGTTCTAGGGTATTGAAACTCATCATGCATGACAAAATCTCTTCATCGAGACCTTACTAGAGCACATTGTAGCTTCTTCTCGTGTTGTTCGTCACTTTTCATTAGAAATTGGGATATTGGACCTTTGTCTCAATGAGTGTAGATATGATACTTATCCACATATTATCATTTATAAGTGCAATAGGTTTATAAGTTAGAAAGATATGTTCTTATCACTTATTGCCTCATTCTATACATAAAATCTAATGCTGGAATTGCCAATTCCTCTGCTGTAGGTTGCAGTTATGTAAGTGGGTTGAACGTAAGGTTAAAGGAGACGGTAACTGTCAGGTTAAATATTTTTCACTCTGTTGTTAACTTTATTTTGGCTTTGTTACATTTTATGTGGTGTGGATGCATAATCTAGTGAAAGGATTAGGTAGTAATGTTTTATGTAATGCAGGATTTGTTGTTTATCTTTGAATGGTTACATGATTATCTGTAAATTTCTTGTCCATAACAAGTTAGGTAACTTGGGGACTACATTTATGAAGGGAATCATTTATAGCTAAATAAATTTTTTGAGTCTGTAGAACCAGTGCTTTCTTCATAGTTTGTTCACACCTATTCCTCGTTAAGTAAAAGTGGCAAATCTTAAACACATGGACATTACGTAGATCTTATGCTATTAAGTTTGGATGGTTATAGTTGCATGAGATTCTAATGACAACTTTGATCTCAATCTAAAGATGTAAATGTTGTTATGAAATGTAAGACATGGACATTACGTTGAAATTAGGATGTTTGTAGTTGCATGAGATTCTATGACAAAGTTATCTATTTCTTAAGTTATAAATGCCGTTATGCAATTATGGACCGTTATGCATTTGATGCTTGCAATTATCTATATCTAAAGTTATAAATGCCGTTAGGCAATTATGGACCCACGTACATAATCGATGTAAAAATAGACCGTTACATGTTAAGTTTTGAAATATTTCGTACACGTATCTCATTTTTGGCATTATGTACCCAGTTTCGTGCTCTGTCAGATCAGATTTATCAAACTCCTGTGCACCACAAGTTTGTGAGACAACACATTGTAACTCAGGTTTACCATCTTTTATTATACTTGAGATATATCTATCTATAGACGTATATGTATGCTACAGTAAGCATATTGGTTTTTTAATCGTGAGAGTAGAGTTCTGTTCTTGCTATTTTAACGGTGTTTCTTCTTCTGGAATTTTCTTGTATGCTCAGCTTAAATCGAACCCAGAAATATACGAGGGATATGTTCCCATGGCTTATGCTGATTATTTGCAGAAGATGTCCAAGTAATTCTCTACTACTAGTTGACCTGATCATTTGTTTTCCGTATTAACTCTAACCCCCAATTTACTATTATTTGCATGAAAATAGGAGTGGTGAATGGGGGGATCATGTTACATTACAGGCTGCGGCAGATTCGGTATACTTTCGCAACTAAACATGATTATATTTTTCTCTCTTTATTTTCATTTTGGTATAGGGTTCAGTTGCGGGGCATAAGACTTGCTGTTTATTTAACTACCACTAGTAGCGTAGTAGTAAATAATGTCGCATTATTTCACTTCTCTAAGCTATTATTTCCTTATAATTTTGTGAAGTAGAAGGTTGAAATGCCTCTGAGACAGCATACAGAGTAATTTTTAAGTTTTGCATACCACTCTAATGGATGAAAACTGTAAACTGTTGATGGCTTAGTGGGACTTAGATGCTTTTTGGAGAGGCCACAAGTTGTTTGGATAGTTTTGAAATCAAACTTCAAAATTTTCTGTTAACACAGTTAATTGGTTGGGAAGCAGATGGGAAATTTGATTTTTCTGCTCCCGAATAGGCAAGTTTCAAGAATAAACTTTTGTTAGAAAACTATGGTCCAGGATGTTGTCCCCTTATTTTGATGACCTGAATTGATGTGTTCTACTGTGGGATATGATGTGATAATCTTGCATTTAGGGAAAATTTAGAGGAAAATTTGCTGCCTCCCTCGTGTTTTATGTTAACATCATTCTAGATATTGAATTCATGAAGTAGCAATCATAATTAAACTACAACGTATTACTTAGTTCGAACTTCAAATATATTTTTTGTTATCTAATTCCCGATTACTATTTTTGCAGTATGGAGTTAAAATCTTTGTCATGACTTCTTTTAAGGAAACCAGCTACATTGAGATTATTCCAAATGTTGAAAGGTCAAGTAAAGGTACTTTCAGTTGTTTACTTAGACTTTATACTAATTTAAGTATAAGGACACACTTTCGCATGCCGTAGATTGACAACTTTTTAACTTCTTATTCCAAAGAATTTCCTTTGAGTTTATTATTGCTCGAGAAGCCTTTTACAAGCAACTATTTTACATTAGTGTGAACTGTTGAAAATTGCTTTGTTTACATAGAAACAGTGGCGTTAGGAGAAAGTAAAACTATTCCTCTTTAGATTAACCTTCTAATTATCCACAAAACAGATAAAATACTTGAGGTGAACTTTAATTATTTGTTTGATGCTCATATGTTACAGTAATTTGCTTAAGCTTTTGGGCGGAAGTGCATTACAACTCGATCTATCCCGAAGGAGGTTAGCATCTATGAGTTTGGATTTTTCCACTTCTTATACTTCCTTTGGTCTCTGAACTCCTTGTATAATCATTATACAGATTTACCTACATCCGAGACGAAGAAAAAGAAGAAGAAACAGCGGAAGCTGCAACAAAGTAAGCTTTTGGAGTCAATGGAGGTTCCGGTGATTGAATGGAGGTGATAAATCCAGCTTTTAAATTGGTTGATCCGACCCTTTGATGGTTCTGGGAAACATTGAAACAAATGCTGGCTGCTAGGCATAAGCCTCCTTTGTACATGTTCTTTGATATGACTAATCTCATCTGCGGTTCTATAAATAAACTAATTTTAACTGCAAACTTCTTTTTATCTTGTTACTCATTTACAGTGGATCTTCTTTAGCTCTTTTTTTTTGTTCTTTTCCATTCTTTTTCTTCCTGAATTTTTAACTGAGCTTTGCTTTTGATGGTTACCACTTTTAATGAGCCCAGAAACGAAAATTAAAATAATGGAAATGGAGGAAATTACATCCTATACCCCCTTTTCCCTAACTAATTACATTTGTATACTTTTTTAAAAGTTATTATATATGTATCTCATTTTTTAAGTGTAAAATACTTTTTTATCCTTCCATATTCAAGATTATTTATCTCAGTCTCTAAATTTCTTTGTAATTTATTATTTTATAGAGGAGTAAAATAAATAAATAAGTGCCACATATGTAATGAATGTAAAACAAGGTGTAAATGTTTTGATGCCTCATTTAAGGGGCATTCCTGTAGTTCCCCCTAATTAATGAATACTATTTTTATTATAGAAAAAAACTAAACTGTTTCTCTCTCTCTCTCTCTCTCTCAAAACTATTATAGCTGAATAAACTCTCTCACACCAGTATAACTAGCTAATTTCTCTTTCTATTTCTCATCCCTATCACCTTAATTAAATAAAACTCTTTTTCCTATCACCATAACAAAATAATCTTTCTTCCTCTCTTATTTTATTTTTCACCTCTATAACCAAACAAGTTCTCACTCTCACCGGTAAGAGTAATTGAACCAAATCATCCAAATTTTTTTTTTTGGCTAACGGTCTATTTTTTATTTAAATTTATTCAAAAAAATTGGGCAATAACTTATTTCTCTATTTTAATTTATTTAGTGAAATTGTAGACCATTGGCCTATTTATTAGTTTAGCTCACTAATTAAAGGGTAAAATAGTATTTTCAGTAATAAAAATGATAAATAATCAATGAAGGGAAAGGTCCCCACTTGTTACACTTAGGTTCTTTTGTTTTGAAAAGATCCAAGGAGTATCTCTATGTTTGACTTAATTATTTCCTAGTACTCTAAACTTCTTTATTTTATTTTATTTTATGAAATAATAAAATTACCTTAATTTCTACATAAAAAATATTTTGTAAAATAAAAGTTGTTTAAATATAAATAAAAAAACATTTAAAAACTAAAACTCTAAAATTAAAACTTAAAAAACATTTTAAAATTGAAAATCTCAACTGTTTTTTCTCTTTCTCATGTCGTCTCAAAGCTTGTATTAACCATGCAATTAGGAGTGGAAATTTAAGTCATGACATGACGACATGACTCGAACATGATATGAATTTGACGAGTTATGGTTGATGTTTTGAGATAGTAGGTCAAATTTTGGTCAACATGTTTGGCACGAAATTGTTTTGGGTTGGATTAGAGTCAACCTATGTGATACAAAATTGACTCATTTATATATGCTGTATATAATTAAAATTATTAATTTATACTTAAAAATATTATTTATTTTACATAAAAAATAAAACTAAAGTAAAAAAGAAAATTCCTTAAAAAAATATAGTATAACTTATTCACATTTGAAAATTAGTTGATTAAAACTTTAGTTAAGAATTAAAAACATTGTCTATTGTGTTGATAATTTATATGATATGAATGGATATGCGTTTGGTTTGTTGGAAAATCTCAATTTAATTTGAGAAAATCTATGTTGAAAGCTTGATTGTAAAATGTGGAAGATTTGGGCCTGGCTTGCATTTTCGTAGTCTAAAAAACAAAAAACAAAAAAAGAATTTTTTCGGCGATTTCATTTTGGGTCTTTTTTGCAGGCCAGAGTCTTTTCATTTTGTTCTTTCTGTTTTAAAATTTAAGAAAATTTTGATTTTTCCCCATTTTTCATACTTGAAATTTGTTGGTATCCTAGAAAATTGCGGAAAGATAGAAGAAAATTGGGTTTCATCGGCCAAAGTTCCACCTCTTCACGATGAATAAGCTTAGACAATAATTTGTGCAAGGTCTATAGGTTTTGGTTCATTGATAACATAACCGTGGTGATTTTCTCAACCTAAAATTTCAGAAAAAAATATTTAACATAAAAAAAAAAGAATAATCATTGCCTTTTTCACAATTTTGGATTCAATCGGGGGTTTGGCCGATGGAATTTGGTAGCGAGTGTGTCGGCCGGCAATTACACAGGTGACGAAGATAGTTAATGGGGAAGTGGAAGGGGACGGTGACATGGTTGGAATGGAGGTTTTGTTTATTAGGTTGTTTTTTTTTAATCAATTATTTATTAGTTTTTAGTATAATTATTAGATTTTAAATATTATTTTATTTTATAAAATATTTTTATTTAAAAGTAAAAGATAATTTTGAATTTTGAAATTTGAATACCAAGAGATAATTTTCTCAAACACAAGATACTTTTTAGGTCTTTTCAAAATAAAGTGACCCAAGTAAACATTAGTATAAAGTATACCTGTACGGGAATTTCCTTTAATGAAAACAAAGTGGTACACTAGTACTCTTACACCAACGAACCCCAATAAAATTAGGCCCAATACGACTCTGCTAAATAATTTTGAAGAAATTACACCCACTACCTCCACTTTTTAAGCCTTTCACATTTCTGTAATTTATTTTGGGGAAAATTGCTTAAATAACCCTCAAAATTTTCTAAATCACTCAAATGGCCCTACGTTTTTCGAAATTACTAAAGTAACTCTACTTTTTGCAGAAAGGCCTTGGATGACCCTAAGATTGAGTGAAT
>WUAT03000004.1:2315302-2329098 GCA_010015005.3 Ulmus americana
TTACATCTCTCCATCACATTTTTAATTAAAATATTACATATCTCCACCACCTTACTACTTTTTAATAAAATACTACATCTCTCTACTACATTTTTAATAAAGTATTACATTTTCCATCACCTTTTTAATAAAATATTATCTCTCTCCACCATCTTTTTAATGAAATATTATTTCTTTATATTATATTATTATTGAATTCCGTGGACCCAACTACTTTTTACAAATATTCTGTTTAAAATACTCTGAACTAAATAGAAATCCTGCTTCAAATGTTCTATTTAGAATACTCTGAACCAAACAAAACCACTACTTCAAATACACTGTTTCAAATACCCTATTTAAAATGCTAAACCAGATGGTACCATAATATGGTATATTTTATAAAAACCCAAAAACTTTTTTAGAATACTAAAACCAAACAGTATCAAGAACTTCCACCATATTATGGTGGAAGTAGGGTATTTGAAACAATGTATTTGAAGAATTTTAAAATGTTATGTTAATCGTAAATTATGTATTATTTGGTTTGGTATTCTAAAAAGGCTTTTGAATTTTTATAAAATTGAAACTTTATCATATTAGAGAATTTTAAAATGTTATGTTAATCATAAAGTATGGTGTTGTTTGGTTTGAAATTCTAAAACGGGTTTTGGGTTTTTAATAAAATTGGGACTTTATCGTATTGAATAATTTTAAAATATTATGTTAATCGTAAATTATAATACTGTTTGGTTTGGTATTCTAAAAAGGTTTTAGGAATTTTATAAAATTGAGAGTTTATTGTATTTAAAAATATTATATTAATAATAAATTATGGTATTATTTTGTGTGGTATCCTTAAAAAGCTTTTTGAATTTTTATAAAATTAAAATTTTATCTTATTAATTTTTTTTTATATGTTATGTTAAGTGCAGGATTATACATCACAAACAAAATTCTTGATATATGATTTGAATGATGTGTAAATTTTCTTTTATTTAAACTTAATTATGATTTAAAACATAAAAAAAGATGAAGTCTTATATAAAACCATTCGAGGTATGAGTCTTGTAAATTAGATATGAACATGAATTACGAAATAATATTGGTGAAAAGTATTATTTTTAATATTTAAATGATGTGTCAAATATATATATAGAGAGTGATTGTACAATATATACAATAAAATATTTGTATCAATAGAAACAGCAATTTTAATTATTTATTTTTAATCTAATAATTGTAATTAAATAAGACTTAGTTAAATTACAAGAAATTTCTTTTACGTACAACCATCATATCAAAAATAAATAGTTAAGATCAATATTTATATCGAAATAAATATTTTATTATGCGTATCGTAGAATAACTATATATATATATATATATATATATATATTTGTTGTTGTTGTTGTTGTTGATATAATAGTAGTTTGATGAAGGGCGTGCTTACATGCATTTTAGATTTTCTATTGCAAAGTTTTTGAAGACTGAGTTACAACTTTATTTTATTTTTGACAAAGACTGAGTTACAATTTTTGATGATGCTCGCATGAACCCAAACCCTTTTATATATAGGATCATATAAACTAGTGAAATAAAATAAATAGTTTATAATTTTATTATCAAAATTTAGTAAAAGAACATTTCTTGGTCCCTAAGGTATTATTTTTATTTTTGAAATCGGTCCCTAAGATAACTTAAAAGCTAAGTCGACTAATAAATATGAGAATGAATGACTCAATTTGGAGGGAAAAAAAGGATTTATTTTATTTTTTATGATTATCACTTAAATCTAAAAAAAATCAAGAGTGTTTCCAATCACTTGGAAAAGCCAAAGCCCGACTTAAAAAAAAAAAAAAAAAGAAAGAAAAAATCAACTTCATACAATAAGAAAAAAATTGTGTTTGCTTTTTTTTTTTTTTAAAACCTAAATTGTGTTTGATTTTTTAAAGTCATGATTCCCTTTTTTGAAAAAAATAGGAGGCCGGCTTGATTGATGTGAAATCAACCAATAATCTTTTATTTTGATTTTATTTATTTATTTATTTTTGCATACTAGATAAAAAATTGCTAATATATAAATAAGTTTACAGATTGGTTAAACTTAAAACTTTTTAAAATAAGTTCATATAAAAAACTTTTAAAATAAATTAAATACCAAAGATTTATTTTATATCCTTAAGCATATACAAAATTATTACCTTTTACTGATCAAAAAAGAAAGAAAAAAATCACCTTTTGAAAAACATGATTATAATTCTACCAATAACTGTGGTGATTTAGTAATTAAAATGTCCAAATTACGAGTCAACTTAGTTTACCAAATTAATCAAAATATGGTAATTTCTCATAATTTTCTCCAACCTCATTTTAAACATTTGAGTACTTAAAGTAATTTTTTTTAAAAAAATAATAATATTTGAATGATGTGCCGTAATTTTAGATATAAATGATATTATTATCACACAAGCTTAAATTATTAGTTTTGTTCGAATGTCACTTTATTATTTATTTATTTTTTTATCTTTCACAATGTATTTAAAAGTCTCTAAATTTTTTCCATTTTATTTATATAACCCTTTGTCAATTTGATAAATGACTATTTTTCTTAACATGTTTGAATAAATTTTTTACATTTTTGTACCCAAACTAAATGTTGCTAGTGTGAACTAACGACACGTCAAACAAATTTTTTTAAGTTAAATTACTAGTCATATGTCAACTTCTCATATATTCACATGGCAAACTTTTAGTTTGAAGACTAAAATATAAAAAATTTATTCTACCCAGCAAAAAAAAAAAAAAAACTTCTATCAAGTATATCACTCTAATTGATGGGAGGGTTCTCTAAACATGAAGAAAAAAATTTATGAGCTTTTTAATTACATTGTAAAAAGTAAGTAGGGATATCGAAAAAAAAAAAAAAAATTAAGAATCTTAGACGTTTTTAACCCTATTATATATATATATATATATTAACAGAGTTAGAATTTCAAATTGAGATTAATATTAATTTTAAATTTTGAACATTTTTATCTATACGTATTTATTTTTAGAAATTAACTACTTTTTGAGAAAAGACTCTTCTTATAAAACAATCGTATATATTATTTTGATATTATTAAAATCTCTAGATAGCCTAACAAAAAAATCTCTTGATAGAACCAAAAAAAAAAAAATTTATTATTATTTAAAAAAAATAATGAAATTTTATAAAATTTATCGAATACGAATAAATTGAATAATTTTGAAATGTAGTAGTTTGATTTTCTTATATTCTGTTATTATTTTGCTGGAACCTTCATAATCTATTATTTCATAAAGTTTTCACAAAAAAACATACTATTATTTCATAAAGTGAAGAATGCCTCGTACTAAGCAATTAAAGAATAAACATTTTCCCTCTAAAATTTTTATCATTTCAAAAAATAATAACAAATATTCATGTAAAACATAATAACATGGATGAAAATATCTCAATATACATTATATATTAAGTGAAATATTTATTTTATAAAAAGTGCGATGTTAATATTTTTTTAATTTTAATATAATAATTTTTATTTTTTTTCGATATTAATATTAATATTTTCATAAATTCATACGTGTGATATTTTCGTTAATTGTGATATTTTAATCTGAATAATAATAATAATTTTTTTTATTTGTTTTCTAGTATATATGTTTAGCTTATACTAGAAAGACACTTTAGAAACAACTGTCGCTTTCCAGTTTCCATATTGTCGGTTAAGGATTTTAACTATAATTCCAAAATTATAGATAACCGCGTCCTTTTTCTCCTTTTTACCTAGTCACTCTAAAATCTAGGCCGTTGAGCTTAATCGGGAACCTAATCATCCAATTGACCCAGAATCTTTACCTCAAATTACAATTCCAGTCCAGATCAAGATCCGGTACTTGGGTCCCACATCGCCTTCGAATCTCTACACCCTATAAATTCACATTTGCCGCGGGGCTCATTTCACAGCAGTTGATAACCCGGCACCGAACCGAACGAAGGCTAAATCCGTCTTTTTAGTTTCGAATTAAGAGAGAGAAAGAGAGATAGTAGGCGAAGGTTTTTTCAGAGAGAGAAATTGCGTCTTGAAGGAGACTCGTGGAGGGTCGCTCTGTGCGATGCGTGGAAGACAGGTGACAGAGAAGCGCATGAGATCGTGCTCTTGAAAATGGCGATTCTTCAGGTTTCGCAAACCCTACCTTGCCTTCTCTAAACCTTTCTTCGCACCGTTCGTTTTTGGTTCTACAACTCGTCTGGAATTTCTGTTCTCAGGTCGGTTTTGGTTGATCGTTCGAGTTCAATCTTCGCATTGTTGTCCTACATTGTTTCGATTGATTCGTTTTTGAATTTTCTGTTGTTTTCTGTTTGTTTCCCGGGAAATTTGAATTTTATTCCCGGAAAATTAGTGTTTGATTTTGCGCTTGATGAATCGAGTTTGCTATTTTTTTTGTTTTTGTTTTGTGCGTTTATACTTGACTTCTTTTTGTGATTTTTGATTGATTTGGTTTTGTGTAGAGATGACGGAGGTGGCGAAAGTTCTGTACATAGTGGTGGTGGATGAAGAGGATAAGAGAGAGAATGGGAAAGAGTCGTTTCGTTATACGCGTTCTGTTCTGCAAAGTACTCTGCAGCTCATGGGCTGCAAAGCTCGGCACGCTTTTAAGGCATATATATACTATCAACTCTTCTAATTTTCAATTTTTTCTATGAATTTTATCTTATCTGAATGTTTGAATTTGATCTAGAATGGTAATTTGGAATTAATTCACTTTGATTTTCTTGTTAATTGTCGCTTGGTTCTTTGTCGGAGTCTTAGAATTCAAATTCTGTACGTTTTGATTTGCTTTTACTGTTGATTTTTGTTTTTCAGAAAGTGTTTTATGGTTTTAGATCTGGATTTGCATGGAACGTTTCTGCAAATGTTCTAAATTCCACTGTTCAAAGTCTTATTGGTTGGGTAGTCTGTTCGAATGTTTTACCCAATCTTAGCCAATTTTAAGTCCGGGTCAACATAGAATTATGTATCTTTACTTTCTATTCGGTTTATTAGTCTGCTAGCGCATTTGGTCATTTGGTGTATCCAAAGGCAATTGTTGACTATAGAATGTCCTCAAGGAATTGGTCTTTCTTTCTCTCACCCTCTATATTTCTTTATTTATGCAAGAAACCGTGGGCTATGAATTTTTTTTTGGTCTCATGTCACCTTCAACTTGACCGGTGGTATGCTGGGGAGAAGCTTCTGATTGTATCCGTACATTAACCATGTAGCTGAGTTGTTAATTTGCTTTTCTTTGATACAGTCTTGTTAAAAACACTTACAGTTGCATGCTTGTCTTGATTCATCCCATCTATAATGACCCTAACTTGTCATGTACCTGGTTTTGTTTATGTGGTGTCTTGACTGATTTACTGGGTATAGGGAAACCCTCGCAAAATGTTGAGAGCTTTGATACACAGATCAATTCTATTTTGGCTATTTTCATGTGTAGCATTGCTTCTAAAATTCTGTCCCACACCTCTTGGTGCTTAACTAAGTATTTTTTCCTTTCTTTTTATATGGGAACTTAGAAGCTTTGAGATTTTCCATTTCATGCTTTTTGTAGTATTTCTTAACTGGTTGATGGGGTTGCTTCTGTAACTTTCTCTTTGTCCTGATTTTTGGAGCTATTATGTTGCTAGTAACATCTTGCAGTTTAGACTTGTTAGGTGTTATTTCTTTTAATATAATTGTTTTGTCAAATAATTATTTGCAGCTTTTCGAAGTTCAGTGGGTTACTTGAATAATTAAATAAATGCTCACGGTGATTGGTCAATTCATTTTTTCTCAGTTTCCTTAATGTTATTTTAATTTGTAGTTATTGGAATCTGTTGAAAAAGCACTTATACTGGATATCTTTTTCTGACAGATTAGCCAAAGGGTGTTTGAGTTGATAAGAAGTTCAAGTTCTGCTGATGTCTTGCTTCCTGAAGGAACAGAGAAGTCCGTTTCCAATGCTACAGCTAGACAGTCGGAAAAAGGAGGTGTTTATCTTAGAGGTGCTTGCTTGGACAAAGCAGAGGTTTTAAAGCAATTGGTTTCAGGGGAGGATGATAAAAGTAAAAGTATACCATTTGAATTGTACAAAAGACGCACAACTGTTTTTGTCCGTAGAGACACCTTCTTAAATGTCGTTTGCGATACTCTGGCCGAGTACAAGTATGTTGGTCCCAACCAGAGGGCTGACCTGATATTGGCATGCAGGTGAGGAAGCAGCTTATATTTCTTATTATCGATGATCATTTTAAAATAATACTTGTGTAGAAGAATATTTGTATGTATATCTTGCATTTGTTCCTATTCTTCAATTTTTTTTTTTTTCACTTTCTACTTTTATCTTTAATTTCACATGCTATGTCGGCCTCATTCATTTGGTAAAGAGCTATCATTATGAGAAGCAAGTAACATCTATGTTCTAATGTGATTAAACGAACTTCGCAAGGTGTAAATGGTATCTCTGGAATTTTGGGATATTCTGTTGTAGGATGTCTGTGTGCCTGTTATTTTTTTCTTTTTTTTTTTTTTTTATCTTTTCCACACAAGCTTTGTCATGTTTAACGGCCAAGCTAGGCTTGAATTTTTTCTGAAAAAAATCAAAAAGGGGAAAAAGAGAATGGACTGAGTTCCACTTATTTTCAGATATGTCTCGAATATCAGATCAGACATCGTACTTATTTAGTTTTCTCAAATAGTTTTCTCTCACAGCTTTTAATGTTTGTAAGTTAGGATATTATCAATTCAATTCAGTAATACATTTTTTAGTTCGTAGATCTTGAAAATTTTCTTCTTACGTGACACATGGCTGCCGGTGAACTTTATTTTCTTTTGATGATATATCTGACCTGTTTCATCTATCATCATCTTGAATATCATGATTAGACAATGGTTATCCCTTAACTCTATCTTCTAGAAAGAAGTCAATGATTTGAGCCTCATGTGTGTTTACAAGTTTAGGTGCACAAAGATGATTAGAATGTCCTCTTAATGCAACCTGTAGAAACTTCTTAATCCTTTTGCATCTTCAAATTTTCATTTTAACTATTTTTCCCCTTTATCCAGATTATATTGATAGAACTCATATTTGCTGTGGTAGCTTGCTATTTTCACTGTTTGTCTGGTTCCATCGAATACTTATACTTTGGATCCAGTCTTCTCTAAAGTTTTTGGGGTTTGTTTCTATGATTATGCTATTTTAGTCCGTTTAAAGAAATCCGTTTCTTTTTTAAGAAGTGAACAATCTCCTCATTACTGTCAGTTAGGTTTAATTATTTATGTGGAGATGATTCTGAGAGGAAGTGGTACTTTGGGTGCTCTGAAGCACTGTCATTGGTAGTTTTAGTCTTGGGTGGAATTGGATGGGAAGCTAAATTTGTTGAAGATGTGGAGATCCTTTATTCCCTATTTGGAAATGCTTTGTTTCCCTCCACAATATGTCTTTTTGGTCAATGATTTAACTATCTGTCTAGATTTTCTTTCTGTGCAAGGCTCAACTAAGTTATTAAAATTTCCTTGATTCCTAATTGCAAAACCTCAGTTATATATATATATATATATTAGGAAAAAAAGTTGTAGCCTTACATTTGAGTTTAAAATCTTATTTTCATAACATGGGCTGTATTGAGAGTTTTATCCCATCAGCAGCACCTTGTTTTCCCTTCAAATCTTCTGATTATCTATGACATTTTCTCACTGCAGAATCCGAGAAAGGAAGGAATCTGTAACTGTACTATTGTGTGGCACTAGTGGTTGCGGGAAATCTACTTTGTCTGCTTTGCTGGTATATAAGTTAGCTGATTCTTATATATGTAATTAGGTTGTCTTGTTTGCATCGACTTTGTTACTTGTTACTTATCTGACTCCTAGTAAGGATATTTATATTATTTAGTTATATGGAAACTTTTACATAATTAGTTCGATCCTCAATTACATTGTTTGGTGTTTCACTGAAATATTTACATTGTCTCGCAGGGTAGCAGGTTGGGAATCACAACAGTGATATCAACTGACTCTATTCGGCACATGATGAGAAGTTTTGTGGATGAGAAGCAAAATCCTCTACTATGGGCTTCAACCTACCATGCCGGTGAGTTCCTGGATCCGGTTGCAGTTGCAGAAGCAAAGGCCAAAAAGAAAGCCAAAAAATTGGCGGGTACTTCACATTCACTTCTGGTCGATGAAACAGCTGATGGATCTAATACAGCTAGATCTGATACATTTAAACCGGAGGTCAGTTCTGGTACAACTGAATTTATCAGTCCAAAGCAGATGGCTGTTGAAGGATTCAAGGCACAAAGTGAGATGGTGATTGACAGCCTTGATCGGCTAATCACTGCATGGGAAGAACGGAAAGAATCAGTAGTAGTTGAGGGTGTTCACTTGAGCCTTAATTTTGTGGTAAGAAAATGTCTCTCACCATCTATATTAACTGTTTTGTTGCATTTTCTAAGTTTTTGGTTTTTATGTTCTCTTTGCCCTTTTATATTTCTCCCATTTGAGCCGTATCCTAACTTCTCAATTCTTTATTTATTTAGTTTTCAATTTCTTGATCTACAGATGGGGCTTATGAAGAAACACCCTTCAATCATACCATTCATGATTTATATCACGAATGAGGACAAACACTTGGAACGATTTGCAGTCCGTGCAAAGTACATGACATTGGACCCAGCAAAGAACAAATATGTTAAGTACATCCGTAACATCAGAACAATTCAGGAATATCTCTGCAAGAGGGCTGACAAGCATCTTGTCCCTAAAATTAACAATACCAATGTTGATAAGAGTGTTGCAGCAATCCATGCAACAGTCTTCAGTAGCCTTCGTAGGCGTGAGGCGGGGGAACAGCTTTGTGATCCCGCAACAAACACAGTTGCCGTGGTAGATGAGGAGTACCGAAACCAGTGTACTGCAAATTCTTTGAGTTCTAAGGGAATGTTTCAGCTGATTCAAAGGAAAGGTTCGTCTAGACATCTTATGGCTCTTGTGAATACTGATGGATCTGTGGCAAGGGCTTGGCCTCTTGAGGCAATTGATCATAACGGGAAGCCTTTGTTGGGCAATGGAGAAATGCAGATTGATAAGGCAGAACCAGTTAATCTTCAGTTTGGCCTTTATGGGATCAGTGCTTGGCCCAATGATGGCGCCACTAGTCATGCTGGAAGTATTGATGAGTCGAGGGCTGATGGAACTGATACTGCTAGTAGGCATTATTCTTCTTGCTGCAGCTCGCCAAGGATATCTGATGGACTTTCCAAGGAGGTATACTCAAACACTAATGCGCAAATTTTTTCGTTTAAGTATCTCACGGTAAATTGAATTTTTTTCTTTTATCAAGGTCTGCTAATTAGTATTTATGATTTTGTTTTGTTTTTCTTTTTTTCCCTTCCCTTCAGCTCAAGGAAGAAAATTCGGTGTATGGCAGTGACGAGGAGGTCGATGACCCACCTGAGGTTGGTAGTGATGAAGATTTGAGCGATGACAACGACAAACAGATCGGTGAAGAGGTATATAATACTAAATAGACTCCTCGTATTTTCATTGCCTCTATATACTAAGGGCTAGGGGCCATTTGGGATAGCTTTTACTTTTACTTGTGGGAAGTAGAAGAAGAAGTAAAAGCTTTTCCAAGAAAGCATGGGGTCTGATTTTCTTTGTAAAAATTTTCGTTAGTCGAAAGTTCATTTTAGTGCCAAACATTTTCAAGAGCTACTTCTAAGCCTAGAAAGCCAAAAGTAGCTTTTTAAAGCCATGCCAAATCCTAAATATTTTCTTACGTTTTCCTTTTTGTGTTCATGCAGGTAGGCTCAGTTGATGAGGAGTCTACAAAATCAGACGAAGAGTATGACGACCTGGCAATGCAAGATGTGATAGAGAATGGCTACTGGTCAGAAGATGAGGAGGAAGCCAAAGACAAGGTGGCGCCTGTTTCTGGGGATCAAGGATCTCGTAAGCAACGGGAAAGGTATCGTCGAAACAACATGGATAACTTCTTTAGAACTAATAGTGAACCACTGTCAGAACCTCTGTTTTCCTACTCTTCTCCTCTTATGGATAAGAACGAGACGAGGATGCTGCCATCTTTTGGGAATGTGAAAATGAGAAGACGCTCACTCAGCATTCCAGCCTTGGGAAAACACGGATCAACGATAACCGAACCGAATGCCAGTGCCATACTTTCAGGTGCTCCTGAGGGCTTAGCCTCGCAACAATTTTTGACGTAGATAATAGTCTTGTTCCTTATCTTGTTCTTCCTCTCTTTTCTCCATCTTTTGGGTTTTCATCACTCACGTTGTACAGGAATTGCTTTTGTTAGTTCGTAGGACTTAAATGGCAGTATAGAGTTTCCTTTCGTTTTTCCAGCCGCTCTTTTGTGCATAATAACTAACACAATAATATTTCAAAACGATGCATAATAACCAAACATGCCTTAAATCTATCGTTTTTGCAAGTTAAGAATAGGTGAGAGAGAGAGAGAGGTACCTGGTTTGACAGTATTTGCTTAACTCGTTAAGGGGAAGATTAGAAGTCCACCGTTCCAATTCCCATTTGAGCTTCAACATTTTATGTGGTTCAACTTCAAGACATCTTTTAACATGCCATGGAATATCCCTTTGGACCTCAATTTGTTATCCATTAAATATAAAACCATTATATGTTCTTTGGGCGGTTCTTTGTATCCTCTAACCACGTCGTTTTCATTAACTGGTCAAACTGAGGGACATGTTTAGTAATAGGCCAACGTCATAAATCTGTTCTAAATAAATAAACAAAAGATAATAAATGAAAATAGAACTTAACAAGGTTCCTCTTATTAATGCTGATTTAACAAGTTTTTTTGCCACTTTTACAAAATATGAAGGAAAAAAGGAAAGCAGCTTCAAGAATCTCTTAGGTAAATTGGATAATAGTTTGGTGTATAAAGCTTTCTCATCGTTCCTTTCTACCCACCTGAAAGGTATGCTCCCCCCATCTGCAACTCCCGGGAACGATTTTCTTCAAGCGACTTCTTCCTTTAGAGCCTTCATCGACGAAGAAAACCGAAGAACTACAAGCAAATGCCAATTAATTCATCCTTCAATCTTCAAGCTTTTTCCAGGGTGAAAATCAGCATTCCTCCATTAATCTTTAATCTTCTAAAACACATTGAATTACCCTCATCATAACCTTGAGAGCCAGAGTTCTTCTAACACCAATATTAACTCTGCCTTTACTGACTAGAATTGACTCTTTTCAAGCAAAAACCTTAAGCCCCAGAGATAAATCCATCATCAAATTACCTTGTTCGTTTCACATATCAACAAAGGAAGACGAGCTCACCAATCTATTAGCTCCACCTCGTTTAACCATTATGTTTAACAGCCTCTTAGCTTCCACAGGTTGATTCAACTCGCAAAACCCACTTGCAATCTTCTCACACACAGATAAATCAGCATTTAAACCCTTCCTCTCCATAATAAGTTGCAGCTTCAAAGCTTTATCGATCATCCCACTGCTGCAAAAACCTTCAATCAAGGCATTGAACATAACAATGTCTAGTTCAAATCCCTTTCCATACATTTCATTAACATATTCCATCGCCCGCTCCATCTCTCCTTTCTTGCAAAAACCGCATATTACCGCGCAATATGTATCTACATTCTGCAGAACACCTCTTTCAGACATTTCATCAAACAACAAACATGCACTCTCCATAGAACCCACTCTAGAGCAAGCACTTATGATCAAATTGTACAAATGAGCTCCTACTTTGAAACTTTGATCATGCATTTTCTGCAACAAACCTCTAGCTTCTTCAACTTTGCTGAAACTCGCAAACCCGTCAATCAAAATTCCATAAGTACTGAGATTGAATTCCACCCTTTCTTTTTCCATCAAATTCAATACCAAATCCAGCTCCTCAAAGTTCCATCTTTTACCACAAGTATTTAGCATAATATTGAACACAACTATGTCAGGTTTTGTCCCTTTAGCTATGATCTCCTCCACCAACTCTCTACTCCTCTTTATATCTCCATCACTACACAACCCAGAAACTACAACACTCGAGGAATATTCAGAAATCTTCACATTAGCTTCCACCATTAAGGACAAGAAATCTAAGCTTAATTGCGTCTTATCAGCTCTTTTAAGAGTAATCAAGTGCATAGTACAAGTCCTTTCATCAATTCTAATCCCATTTCTCTTCATATAATCAAAAACCCACAAAACTTCAACGAATTTTCCACTATCTGAATAAACTTTAAGCATCAAATTAAACAATTTGGCCTTAGTTTTGGTTCCATCACAACAAAAATCCACCGCAAATGCAATAATAGGAAATGGGCACCTCGAATTTTCACCAACTAAAACTGACCTGAAGAGATTCTGAGCTTCTGAGAATCTTCTAGCTCCGAAAAGCCTACAAATGAGGATCAAATGGGATTGGAAGTCAGGCTTGAACGAGATTAAAGTTTGATTTTTGAGAAGAAAGTGGAGAAATTTGAAGCCTTTAGAAGTTCTGACATTTGGGTCGGAGAGAATGAGGAGGAGAGAGGTGGGATTGAGATCGGAGAGAAAGGAAATGGCGGTGGGATCGAGGTTCGGAGGTGAAGAAACTTGGGTTTGGGAGATGGCATTTACGATTTGTAGATATGGTTTTGGCGGGTAAAATTTCTTGGCAGTTTTGAGGTTTCTGAGGATATTTGGTAGTGATTGTGACATATTTAGGATCTGGGTATAGTTTAGATCGAAAAAACCAAAACGTCTAAAAGGATGAAACTGTTTGATTCTTGAACTACTGATGGTTTTTGCAGTGGTTCTTTAGGTGCTCTCTTCTCGTCCGCGACGGAGATTAACAAGTGTGAACAGGGCCGGTCTGAACCCGGTTCTAGTCCGAAATACATGATTGGGCCGCTGGTTGGGCTTCTTTTAATTTTTTAAAATTATACCCAGTGAGACTTCTGATCATCGAATTTTGGCATTAAACCTGCCTGTCACAAAAAAAAAAAAAAATAGTAGTTTTTCTTTGATAAATTAATTATCTTTAAAATATAGTAGTTTAATTCTATCATATAGTATTTTAGTTTTAATAGTGGAAGGATTTTAAAATATAGTAGTGTTTGTATCAAAAAATACACAAACAATAATTCATTATTTATTGCAAATCAAATGAATCAAGTACAAAATCACTCTAAAACTTTCAAACTCTCCAAAGAAAGAAGCAGATGAACAATATTCTCTCTCTAGGAATTTTTGAGTTTTCTCTCTGAATGAAAAAGTTATCCAAAATGATTACAAGTATTTTATATTTATAGACAAACTAAAGTTACATTTCATCATTCGGAAACCATCCTTCGGTGCTTCGAGATGATCATCCTTCGATCCTCTGGGATGAACATCCTTCGATCCTCTGATCCTTCGGGATGAGCATCCTTTGATCCTTCACTCAACTCATCCTCCGTCTCGCTTCGTATCTTCCTTCGGCACTTTGGTTGACTCATCCTCCGTCTCGCTTCATATCTTCCTCCTGCGTCTTTCTTCCTCTAACCAATGAAAATATGCCACGTGGGGAATTTCACATTTTCCCCACCCATTTCTCCCTCCCCTTTTTTTTGGGATTCTCAAAAGTTGAGAATTCAAACAAAAATCATTTGAGTGACATCATGTTCTGACATTGGTGGCCGATCTTTTTCAGATTTTCGTATTCCCGCATTTCTTGCAATTATCAGTGCCATCATTGCCTTTTTCCCTCCTTTTATATCAAACTTGTTCAACACACTA
>WUAT03000004.1:2329198-2340311 GCA_010015005.3 Ulmus americana
AAAAATATATCCATATTATTTTTATTCAATATTTGGAATCATCAAAACAACAACATGGGAACCTTAGTTCAACAGGTATCTTCGTAGATAAACTCAGAATTTGAAGCTAGAGAACAAAGAATGGTGACATACTTGCAATTTGCAAAATATTTGGTCTCTCTTTTTGAATTGTTCAAGATCTTTCAATTCCCCGAGTAGTCAATTTGGAGGCAGACAGGTTGGCCCAGATAGGATCGGGAATAGATTATGACCCAGCCTATTCGATCAAGAAGCTGCAATTCTCTTCAGTAGACGGGTCTTTGGTCAACAATGTTGATGAGGGAAGTACATGGATGACCCTGATCATCAGATTTCTAGAGAATGGAGAACTTCCCCCAAATAAAGTTGAGGTTCGCGCCTTAAAGAGAATAGTTTTTCATTATGCCTATAAGTTTGGACAGTTATACAAACGAGGGTACTCTGCCCCCTTGTTAAAGTGTGTAACGCTTTAACAAGGTCTCTATGTTATGTAAGAGAGCTACGAATGAGTATACGGGAATCACTTAGGGCAGTGATCGTTTCTGTACAAAGTAATCTGGCAAGGTTACCAATGTCCAAACATGGTTAGAGATGCCAAAGAATATGTTCGAAAATGTGTCCCTTGCCAACAATCCTCTCAAATAACTCATCAACTAGCGAAGATGCTTACTTCGTTTCTGAGTCCTTGGCCTTTGCAAAATGGGGGATTGATCTGATCGGACCATTGCCACAAGGAAAGTGCTGAATGAAGTTCCCAATTGTGGCAATTGATTACTACACCGAGTGGGTAGAGCCCTGAACAACTAACTTCGTGTGAAAAAACATTATTTGTCGATTCGAGGTTCCAAATTCCCTAGTTTTAGATAATGGCACACAGTTTGATTCGGATGATCTACGAAAACTTTGTTCAAAACTGGGGATTCAGAAGCACTTTTCCATCGTCTCTCATCCCAGTCAAACCAATAGGTAGAGGCTGTAAAAAAGACCATAAAGAAGAATCTGGAGTGGAAATTAAAATGGGTAAGAAATACTTGGTTTGAAGAGTTACCTCGAGTTTTATGGGCATATCAAATTACAAGTTGGACAACCACTACCGAATCTCCATTTTCTATGACCTATGGAACCAAAGCTATGATCCTGGCTGAAATTGGGGAGCCATCATTTCGGGTGGCTCACTTTGACTCTTATTTCAATGATCAAGGTTTGGCATTAAACCTAGATTTTATTGAAATTAAAAGAGACAAGGCGCAGCTCCGAATGATGGCCAATCAACAAGTTGTTGCCCGATCATACAATCCCCGGGTGAAGATTCGACACTTTATATCTAGAGATTTAGTACTAAAAAAAGTCAAGCAAAAAGAAGGTGTATTTTCCCCAAACTGGGAGGGACCTTACTGGGTAACATATTATGTTCTGTCCTGGTCTTACAAATTAGAGGAGCTTGATGGTACTTCATTGTCACATATGTGGAATGCTGATAATTTGAGAAAGTACAATCAGTAAGTCCTTCATTGTAAAGTTTTAATATTCTTCAATGAATGATGCATTTTGGGTAATATAATCGTGTTTTGCTCTTAAATTTGGTTAAATTATTTATGTTTTGATTAACATACGTGTTCTACACTATTCTAAAAGTTATTTATACTTTGATAAATTGTTTTATAACAATTCATCCAAGTGGGAGGGAATAGCTATCTGAATACGAAAAATCTGTTTAAGAATTTATTTGTTTAAGTTTGTGGAATGTTTATTCGGGCTTTTGTTGGTTGTTATGGGCTAAAGTTAAGAGTCCTTGCCCATTCAAAGTTGGTTATGATAACATGTTTCGTAAAATGAAATCTCATAAGTTAGTTTGCATAGGTTTATTGAAAATTATTTGTGAAATTATAAGAAATTACATCCTTGCTTGAATATGATGTATATGTTCAGTAGTTGTAAAATTGAATTTCGTAGTAACGGTCGCACAAAGAAGAACCACAAGTTCAAAAACAATAATACGAAATCTGAGATTGAGGAAAGAATCCCGATCATATTAGAGTTTGTGAATCAATCAAAGAGGTTAAATGACAACTAACCCTAGATGAATTCAGTTCGGAGAAAGAGAAAATCCCGAATAAATACCAACATCTCTTGAAACTAATTTGAAAAGACTAGTTCAGAATGTTGAAGTAAATAAAACATCTCTGGAAACTAAGTCTAAAGACTAGTTCAGAATGTTAAAGTAAATGGAAATTCATAAGGCACAATTAATCGTGTTCAAAGGGCAATCAAGAATAAGTAGTCCGAATGTAATAATAGACATGAAGATATTTACATAAAGAAAGGTTCAGGTGAACCCAAAAAAAATATAAAAATATATTAAGAAAGTATATATATGCAAGAATTAGAAGAAGGTCAGGCTTGATTAGGCTTCTTTTTCTTTTTCTTTTTCCCCGAACTCCTCCGAACGATGTCTTTGATTCGTCTGGATTGAAGGAAGTAAGCTAGAACAGGCGATTTGACGTGGCCGGGAACCTTTAACTAGGTCCAGTCAATGCTTTCCCATCCGAGGTAGTTCTTCGTATGCCACTGAGCGAAAGCCAGCCCTAACTCAAAATTTGCTATTTTTTCAAACTCAATATCCCAAAACACTTGGGATAATTGAGTGATTTCATTGTTTCTTTCTTCAAGCGATTGGTGAGTCAGGGTGAGCTTAGTCTCGAGTATCTTTTTCGTATTTACGATATTAGTATAAGACAATTTCAAGGTCGCCACAGCTTCGGCCAGCCATTCCTTCTCCCCAGTCAAAGAGACCACCTGTTCAGTTGACCTGGTTAGGTCTTCTCGGGTAATTTCATTTACCCGGATAGCCTCTGCCTCGTCAGCTTTGGCCCTAGCCAATGTAACTTCCAAGGCTTCCTACTAACCTCGAGTGATTTGTTGAGCTTGCTCAACTGCCCTACCAATTTTCGAATACAGGCACGTAGCTGGTCAAAAGTGGTGCGTTGACAATCTAGTCCACCCCTAAATTCATTGAAGTGGAGCCTCATATCCCGATTTATTACATAGAAGGCGTGCTAAAAGAAATAAAGTTAGAGTTCTAGATAAGCTATGAAAATATCCAAAAAGACAGTGTGGAGAATCACCTCAAACATTTTTATCAGAGCAAGGGCCGGGAGCTTATTAGGATTGGACTCGTTGATCCTCTTTAGGCGGTTGTGGGTAATACAGACATTCATCATTGCTCGAAAAGCTATCTTCACCCAGCGGTACCCTTCTAGGAAAAAGAAGTTGTGGGGCAATGATGTGTGAAGGGGCCTCGGTTCGGAGTTAGGAGGTACTTGGGAATATGAGGGTTGGCCAGACGTCGAAGCCTAGTCAGACCTCAAAGTTGGGTCTGACCCTGAACCCTACCCAACCATAAAGGTTTTTGGCAACTGAGTGGCTCGGGCATAAGCATTTCCTGTCGTCCTAAATGTTTGATCCAGATGGTTCTGCTGAGTGGGCCGGATGGGAGGAGTTTGCTCAATAGCCCAGGAAGGCTCAACCTCAGCCTCAGCCTCAGCCTCAGCCTCAGCCTCATCTTCATCATTGTTTGGGAAAAGAGCGTCAGCCCGAACACTCTTTACTATTTTAAGGCCTTGCCGGGACAGTACGTTGTGAAGGTCCTCGGTAAGTGTTCAAGTGGGCCTTTTACAGGTGTCCCGGAGGGAAAGGGCTGAATCCAAGTCTATAACTTGATCGTGTGGAGTAGAAGTAGGCTCAGAAGCTTGTTCGGCATTGCGCTATCTGTCCACCAACTCTTGGATGGCTAGCTGAGTTTCTTACCCCTGGGAACCCAGTTGAGTATCCCCCTGGATAGGGCATGAACCCCGCTAACCCGGTTCGTGTTCAGTGGCTCACTCAATTGGGAGGGCTTGCCGAAAGTATACTTGCACGAACCCTTTTTGCTGGCCCTTCTCTTTGTGCCCATATCTTTTTGGAAGATCATGGTGGGCTTATCTGAAAAGGAAAATCAACAAAAGAGTTAGAATAATAAATAAAGAAAAGCTATAGGGGAAATGTTGAGAAATTACCTTTGGCTTTCGATTTTTTCTTTGGAATCTCAAGCTCGGCTAGCTCGGCTTGTTCTGGCATGGTGACAGCCACATGTTCCCCAGGGATAACATCTGAGATGGGGTATATAGACTTATTGATGCCTTCCCATATCCCCTTATTCCTTTTGTTGGATGAGGCTAGGTCCCGAGTAGCTTCTTCAATAATTCGTACTCTCTAGCCATTGAAATTTCTCTATTTCCAAGAATCCTGATCGAGCTAGAAATTCGAGGGACATTAAGACTCAGCAATGCCACTCGACGATTGGGGTAGTTGCAATATGTTGCAACTCTTCTACCAACATCATATCAAAGGTATCCAAGGTAGGCCGGATCCAGACATCAACAGCGGTGAACTCAAGGTGGGGAAGTTCAGCCTCGAGAGTTCCCGCTTGGGCCTATTCTCCTTCTAGGATGACCAGCTCATCCTTCCAGTCCTTATCGGACTTTGGGCACCCCACAATAATATTTGACTGAGACTAGGTGGAGAAAGAATAAACAAGAATAGACCCCGAAAGACCCATGGCTATCCTTTAGCTGGAATAGCATGGTGAACCAGCGGCATTGATGTCCTAAAGCCCTAGGAGTCTAAAAAGGACAAGGGTGCTTATCAAAATGCGAAGAGCATTCAAGTGAAGTTGGCCGGGCGAGATGCCGAGGTCGTGTAAGAGCTTACACAATACCCAAGGGAAAGGAACAAGGAGTCCAGATTGGATAGCAAAGGCCGGTAAAATAATACTCCGCTCAGGAGGCTTGGAGGGATAGTAGTGTCCCAAAATCCCGAATAAGAACCCTGGAAGGGTTGGGAGTTTGGACAAGAGTTTTATTTTCTTTGCTAACAAAGTCTTGACCTCGACCATCTCAAGCAACCATTTGGGTTCATTGTCCCCTAAGTCCTCTTCAGACCCCTCTTTGGCTTGCTCGGTATAAGAAGCAGGTTCGGGTTCCCTAGGAGGAACCCCCTAAACTTGCTACACCTTTTCTTTTTCATGAATTTCTCGCATGACTTGATCGAACTAGGCCAGATTTGGAATATTAACAGGTGTTAGTTTTTTACGAATTGTCTAGGTTATTCTAAGAATCTTAGAAAAGGGTGTGATCCTAATTGGGGCATTTTGGAAAAATTGTTCTTTATCCTTAAGGTATAGCTGTTCGGTAATTGGTTTTTGGGGAATAAGGCTAGGAACAAGTTTTTGGCTAACCCTAGTTTATCCCCTCTCTCCGACTATCACGTCAGTTATAATTGTATCAGCCGAATTCCGTTCGGAAATTTCCATCTTCTAACCGGGAAGATTTTCTAATAAATGTAGATACCACCTAGTCAATGGAAGAAAATTTCGTGTTACTCAGGTAATTTCTATACAGGAAATAGTGTTCTGTTCGGGATACATGTGGGTGACCCGACTTATGAGAGGTAGATCGGGGATCTCACATTCCTCCCATAAACCAAGTCGAAAAATTTGAACAGAACTCCAGTCTATATATTTGCTATAAATAAAGCAAAAGTTGAAATCTATGATTAAAATGTTTAAAGTAAAATATACTATACTCGGGATATTCCATTCGAGTATACTTCACTCTGCTTATTCTAACCAAATCTATGAGGGTATTCTACGTGCATGCAGGAAATATTAAAACTAATCAAACAATGCAAAAGTACAGGAATCTAGGAGTGAAGTTCAGGGAAATTACCTTCTAATCGAGGATCGTCCATGCGGGCACAGTTTGCTTGGTGTGAGCCATCTTCTTCAATAAGAATAATGATTGAATGGAAGCACAGAGGTTCTAAGCGAGGGCTTAGGAGGGAATTCGAACAAAGGAAATCTAGAGAGAGAAAGAGTGACGAAATTTTCTAGAGAGAGAGGCTCTAAAAATTGTAAAAGAAAGAAAGTAAAAATAGTGTGTGAAGGGGGCCTATTTATAAGCTCAGAAGTTAACCACGGTTCTGAGGAATCAACTATGGTTCTGACCCAAAGTAAAGCCACGCGTCGCCTAGGCGGGAAGCATTGCACGTCACTGCCCTAACAACCATCTTGCCATTTCACCACGTGTGTGGCTAGAATTTGTCCATCCATGTGTTCAGGTTCGGGAAGCAAAAGTGTTGTGAACAGTGAAACTCGCAGGCCACGTGGAATTTCGCGTATTTCCAAGGAAGATTTAATTCAAAATATTTCAAAAAATTCGAGACTTAAGGATGTCAATGCCCACTTAGTACCAGCGCAGCAATGAAATTCTTAGTGAATCAGGCGAAAATGCTATTGCGATTGCCCGAATGGTAAGTAACACTCCAGTAATGGTATGGGTAAGGGTAAATTCATTCAAGAAGGCAAGCCCGCTCATTCACGAAGGAACCGAACTTGGGGAGGAGTTGTAATGCCCAAATTTACCCGGTTTGATTAATTAGGAAAAACAAAGGATAAAGAAGCTATTTTGAAGGATTGTCCCCAAGAGGCTGTCCGGTCCGGACAAAGTATTCGGGTATTCAAACAGGAGAGTATCTGGATACTCTATTAAGGATACCTTACCCGGACAAGGCGGCAGAAATTTCATGTCGCATTAAATGAAGCTCAGTAAGCCTCCTACCAGACGTAAGCCCAAACTGATATCCACCTTATCCTCTAAACTAAGCAGACAACTCATGATTAGCTCTAGAAAAGAGCTTACTCTAGTGATCTTAGACTTGACAAAGGAAATGACAGATACGGTATTAAAATGCTATCCACCCTTGCCTATAAATAGGGGGAGCATTAAAAGCTCAAAAACGCACTTTTACTTATCCCAACTACTCTCTCTCTCTCTAAGCCCTCTACCTTCTCTCTAAAAAATTGTATCTACTCTTGTCTAAACTCAATAAAAACATTATTTTTGCTCTCTTTGATTCTTATAGTGTCTAAACCAGTTCTTTACAAGTGTTTGTGTGCTTAAACTTGAGATTCCGTATTGTTAATCAGGTTTATCCAAATCCGATCATAACAGGGAGTCTAGGGATTGATATGATATTCAACCCCAACTTGAAGATTTATTGGCTTATATGCTATAATTTGACACTTGACCACTCAAATTTAAAGTTCACACATTAGTACTTAATGGTCAAAATTATCAGAATGATTATACGTAAATATTTTATGATTGAAAATGACCAAAACACGATGTTGTTAACCATAAATGGTCAAATTGACAGTTTATCTATTTTTCCAATAGTCATGAAGGTAACATTCCCTACAAATTAACCTCTTTAGGGGTAAGAGTGGCAATTCAAGTTATCTGGTCAAGTTCAAGTTAATTTAAGGTAGATACATAACAATAATGAAGTCAACCCCAACCAACCCAAAACTCATAAAATTCAATCCGATCCTGATTCGATCCATATGACGTGAAAGATATATATATCATAATTTTTATTTTAGAATAATTTAAAAAATAATAATAATTAGATCAATTTTAGGTTGATTGGGTCGTCTTCAAGTTGTCGAGTCAGTTTTAGATTATCATATCACTTTAAAAATAAATAATTTTAGTCATTTCGTGTCAATCCGGTTGACTTGAATTCAACTCAAATGTTTTCAAATCAGTTTCAGGTCGACCAAATTTGAACCCAAACTTTATTTTTATCAATCCTAACTTGAAAATTTTAGGTTAGTTTCTAGTCATGCCATCAAGTACGGAAATTGCCGGTCCCTAATTAGGGGTGAACTATATTAGGATCAATTAGAGATACAAGGACCGAATTAGATTTTAAAATTTTCAAAACATGGTCAATTATTGGTTATATATATGTTACCATCCCCAGTGGATGCTTTTTGATATTCCCTTAAAGTTCTCAAAAGTCAACATGTAATGAAGCTAGCCGAATACTACTGCACCAGTTATATATCTATAACCTAACTAGAGATTAATATATTCTAAATTCATATATAAATTAAATTTCTAATCAAATAGTATATATCTTTCATGGGATTTATAACAATACTTAGCAAAATCAAAAATTGTTGTGTTTTCGCTTTTCCACAGGGACAACACTAGTCTGCAAGTTGGTTCTTTCTTTTTATTATTATTATTTTTATTATTATAATATCAAGTTTAAACTATTCATTTCTTGAGGCAATTAAAAATTAGTAGAGGATTATAATTAACGTCCGTTGCTAAGAGATTATGTCGACTCCTTAATTGTAGTAAGTACAAATAGAAATAAAATAACAAAACTACTTGGTCCTTTGGGATATATGATGAGCTATTTTCCCTCTTCATATCAGATGCGGCGAAATGGATTTTATTTTGGGAGGCTTTTCCAATGTCAATCATTCTCTCCCCTATACAAAACTTATATAAATAGAACACACTTCTCTTTATCTTCACCACGAAAAAACCTCCATTTCTAGCTCACTTCTCCCTTTCTCATCTCCTAAATAGCTTCCTAAAAAGGCTTTCTAATAGCTTCAATATGGCTGATATTGAAGGAGAACCAGGAAGCTCCATGCATGGAGTCACAGGAAAAGAGCAAACCTTCGCCTTTTCGGTGGCCTCACCAATGGTTCCAACAGACACGACAGCCAAATTTGATCTGCCTGTTGATTCCGAACACAAAGCGAAAAAGTTCAAGCTCTTCTCCTTCGCCAATCCCCACATGAGAACCTTCCATCTCTCTTGGATTTCCTTCTTCACTTGCTTCGTCTCCACTTTCGCCGCGGCCCCTTTAGTTCCTATTATCCGGGATAACCTTAATCTAACCAAATCAGACATTGGAAACGCCGGAGTTGCTTCTGTGTCGGGTTCCATCTTCTCCAGGCTGTGTATGGGAGCTATTTGTGACCTTTTGGGTCCCAGATATGGCTGCGCGTTTCTTATGATGTTGTCTGCTCCGACTGTGTTTTGTATGTCGTTTGTATCTGACGCGGCGGGGTACATAGCGGTGCGTTTCATGATTGGATTCTCTCTGGCGACGTTTGTGTCGTGCCAGTACTGGATGAGTACTATGTTCAACAGCAAGATCATCGGACTTGCTAACGGAACGGCGGCCGGTTGGGGAAACATGGGAGGAGGAGCAACTCAGCTTATAATGCCAATAGTTTATGAACTCATTAGAAGAGCTGGTTCTACTCCTTTTACTGCTTGGAGGATTGCCTTCTTCATCCCCGGTTGGCTTCATATTATTATGGGCATTTTGGTACTTACACTTGGCCAGGACTTGCCTGATGGAAACCTTGCCGCCTTACAAAAGAGTGGAGATGTTGCCAAGGACAAATTTTCTAAGGTCGGTAATTTCTTGTAGAAATATATTTCTCTATTTGAAATACAAATATGTTAAACTAGGATATTAATTAATTTTATTTTTCTTACTACTATTTCAGGTGTTGTGGTACGCCATCACAAACTATAGAACTTGGATCTTTGTCCTTCTATACGGCTACTCCATGGGAGTTGAACTTTCCACAGATAATGTTATTGCTGAATATTTCTTTGATAGGTTTGTCCTCTTCTTCACAACATTTTCCCACCAATTCCATATTAAAAAATAATTCATCGTCATTTTTTATCATATATATACATATTGTTTGGTTCGTTTGTCAAATATAAATTCTAAAACTAATGGACTATTATATTTTACAGGTTCGACCTAAAGTTACACACAGCGGGTATAATCGCAGCCTGTTTCGGCATGGCTAACCTGGTAGCTCGTCCCTTCGGCGGGTATTCTTCGGACGTAGCAGGTCGCTACTTTGGCATGAGAGGCCGTCTTTGGGTTCTGTGGATCCTCCAAACCCTAGGAGGAGTGTTCTGCATCTGGCTAGGCCGAGCCAACACACTCCCCATCGCAGTCTTCGCTATGATTCTCTTCTCCGTCGGAGCTCAAGCCGCGTGTGGAGCAACTTTCGGAATCATCCCCTTCATCTCAAGAAGATCACTGGGAATCATCTCGGGTATGACCGGAGCCGGAGGGAACTTCGGATCCGGGTTGACCCAGTTGATCTTTTTCTCCACTAATAGATTCTCTACTGAAGCTGGTTTGTCTTTGATGGGGGTCATGATTTGTGCTTGTACTTTGCCTGTCACTTTATGCCATTTCCCTCAATGGGGAAGCATGTTCTTTCCTCCTTCTAAAGACGCTGTCAAAGCTAACGAGGAATCCTATTATGTCTCCGAGTGGACTGAGGAAGAAAGATCACAGGGTTTGCATCAACAGAGTCTTAAGTTTGCTGAGAACAGCAGATCGGAGCGTGGCCGGCGCGTCGTTTCCGCTCCAACTCCACCAAACACAACTCCTTCCCATGTTTAATTATCCAAAAATGGTTATTTATGATCTTCTAATATATAGGATATATTTTGAACTGGAATTATTGAACAAAGTTACAAAATTCGAGATGTATCTCAATTAAAGAGATAAAAATCTTAGCTATAAGCTTGAGGGAGGAAGAAAATTAGACATGGATAGTGGTGGTGAAGTGTGTGGAATAATGAAGATCAAGTATAACGTGGTTATACTAGCGTATGCCTATAGCTCTTTCATGATCATGTGTATTTAATTAATGTTTTCTTGAACTGCTTTCTATTTTTAATGTTACAGTAACAATAAGCTTTTCAATGGAATCGTGTTACTTCTTGGATGAAAGAAAAGACCAACTCTCCAATACTTATGAGTAATTTTAAGTTTATATTTTTCATACATTTGTTGCTTTCATTTTTTGCATTGAGGCACAAAGGCCAAGCCTTGTCCTCCTAATAATAAATAGGTTTATTAGCACGATTAGTCCCTGAATTTTGCGACTAATAACAAACATATACTACAACAAAAAGGGTCTACAGGGGCGACACATTTGCAACGACACCAAAGTCGTCGCTATAGGTCGTAGATATAGCGACGACAATCCCACTCGTCGGTAAAGAACGAAACAATTGCGACGACAATTTTTGTCGTCGTAAATACCAACTCAATAGCGACGACTAAACAGTCGTCGCAAATAGGTCGCCTCAGTAGACCTGATATTTCGAACGGTCTTCGAGGTCAAATTAACTATGCAATATTC
>WUAT03000004.1:2359875-2373868 GCA_010015005.3 Ulmus americana
ATTGACACATCAACTATACACAATAACCACGTGTTAGTTTGAGCATTATCAAGTACGAGTTGTTCTTGGCCTATTTGGGTTTGATTGGGTTTCCAATTTGTAATTCCTTCTGGAGTAGTGCAATATATCTTGAAATCTCCCTCGATTTGGAATTGGTTTGTTTCCCTGAGTTTCGATTCTTTGTCCCAATTTGAGGTCCCTGATTGTGTGTCAGTGCGATGTGTTCTTGGGATTTCTGGGTTTGATCGGGTTGCCGATTTGAGGTCTCTTGAAATCTGCATCGCACTGGCACCTAGTGTGGTTAAACGATTGCCATGCCAACGGTCTCCAAGGTTACAAGGTTTAGGCTGGAAAGTTTCCTATTTTTCGGCAAGGAGACAGTTTATTCGTGGTTTGAAACTTAGGACTCAGTTCCTTGTTGGTCCTCTGCTAAGAACCACCGCATCATCAAGTTCTTCCATTGGACCAAACAAGGTATATAACTCTTATCTCTATTATGAGTATTCTATATTGGAGAGTAATTTTTGATGTTATGGATTATGATTGCATTTGAGTTATTGATGTTATGCCTGATTGCATTTGAATTATGGTTGTTATGGCTTGTCTATGTTATGGCTGTTTTGGCTTTTGTCTCTGTTATGGTTGTTATATGGTTGAAATTTATTGTTGTTATGCTTGATTGCTTTGAGATGTTAGTTATTACTTTTCTAATGAACTTGCTTTGCTGGTTATTACTTTGCTAGAGACAAAAATGAACTTGCATGGGATTGGTATGTTTATTTTGTATCCTTTGTTGGTTATTACTTTTCTAATGAACTTGGTTTTGTGATTATGCAACCTTCTAGTTATCAACTTGCTTGGGATTTTGGTAAAACATCTTCTATCACCTGTTTAATTACGACCTCCGGTATGTTGATATTTTGATGTAATTGTAGGCTGATAATGATTTTGTTAGCTGCCATGGCCGACTGTTGCTATATGTTGTTGGCATATAACATTATGAAAACTAGTTTATGTACATTTGATTTTGGTTGATTTGGCTAAGAACAGTGCAATCTATTAACAACTAATTGTGTTCGTACCGCTACGTGTTGGATTACTTATTATGTATTGAACATTAGCTATGTGACATGTTATTGTTGTATTTTGAACTTTGTAAAACAATCATAATCATGTTAATTGTTGTTTGTTACTCTAATTTGTATTTTTAAAAACAAAATACCCCTAAAAAAATATTCAAAAATACATCAAAATGTCAAATACTAATTACTGCAACTAAACTCTTATTCTATTATTTTGTTATTTAAATACAAAATACTGCATCTCCAACCAAACAGTATTATGTTATTTTCTGTTAAAATATTGGATACTAAATACTACACCAAACAACTTTTCTGTAAAAATTTAACTCAATTTTCCAATACTAAAATACTCTATTAAAATATTGAATACTAAAAATTCCACTAAATGGACCTATTGTTTCAGCCTTTATTCCTTAGTGAATAAAACTGAGCTTTGGCATTGTACATTAGGCCATGCTAGTCATGACATTGTAAACAAAATTATGTCTGATTATAATATTTCTAATTCTCATAATAAGACATCAGTTCGTGCTTCCCGCCAATTTGCTAAAAGCCATAGTTTACCTCTAAAACTTTCTTCATCTCAAGCTTCCAAACCATTAGATTTGGTCTATACTGATATTTGGGTCCTGTTCTAATCCCAATCTGCGTGCGTGTAAATAAACACACCCACTATCTTCGCTAAATAGCCAAAATTATATCATTTACAACATGCCTTCTCGTACCTTCGAAAGACGTGCCTCACCCAAGACCCAACACATTTGCATCTTCCAAGCATTCATCACTAGTTCCCATATTGAAGAACTTCAAACACCACAAGACTCTGCAAACTGAGTACGAGAGAGAGCAGGGGAGCGTGGCCAATGGTGGTGTGTGACAGCCGAAAATGGCATAGGAGATCTGCGTAGAGACAAAGGTGGTAACGATGATAGAGACGAGATATAGGGAGAGAAGATTTTGGGGTACTTTGAGACAGAGGGAAGAGAAGATGGAGTGAAGGGGTTGCTGCTGCAGGAACTATAAGAAAAGACCTTCCCTGAAGGTCTGGCTTCTCTTCCCCTTTTGGAAATGTCCTATAAGGCTATATCTAACTTGAGATCTTTCTACAACTCCTCTGTATTTTCTCTTTATATATGAATCATTTATTACTCACACATATATGTTGTGAGTTATGTATTCATCCATAAATCATATAGCATGCTAGAAAATACAAGCAAAACAAACAAAATCCTTTAAAAATGTGCATTACAAAATCATGGGTAACACAAGTTCATCAAAAATAAATAAAAAATAAACTTCAGATTGGTAATGATATATTGACAATGATCAATTACAAACTTGCAGGCTATATGTATAGTATTTAAGTTTAGCCTATAACTGCGAGATTCGAAATCAATCGACAAACCATAAGTTGCAACTCTGTGAGCTCTCGAGTTTGCCCAGATATGAAAGGATTGTGCTGCATCTCCACTAGCTGTAGTTTTGGCAAAATATTATGTACCGAAATAGGACTGGACCACCATGCCTGGTTTTCTAGGACAGAATTTAGTTTATTTTAGCATTCATCGAATGGTATGAAACTAGAAATGAAAAAGAGAAATGGTGGCAGAGAAGCATGTAACATACAATACAGCAATAACTAATGTTGTGATTATCAGTATCACCAGTTCTGCTAAAAACAGTTAGGATGGTAAAAAGGGAGAGAAAATAAGGAGAGGGAAACTAAATAGCTACACGAGCAAAATAAGGAGGGAGAATGGTTTTCGTTTATGTTCTTTGCAATGATCTCTTTAATTGGGAAGGATTCAACGTTGAGGGCAAACATGGATTGGAAATCAGCGCGAGTAAGTGGGGAGAGAACTTGTAACCTTTCAAAATCATGGTTTGTTTCATATATGGTGGAAAGAGGGTTTCCGACCATTTCTTATCCAAAAAGCTTAGATATTATATTTAGCAATAAAGGCCAAAAAAAAAAAAAAAGCAAAGCAAAAAATAAAAACAGATATTGGAAGACTTCAAAGAAAAACTCTTGATATCTTGAATAAATAGATAGTGGCATATGTAAAAGCACCAATTAACAATTAAAAGAGTAGCTATGTTTGGTACAAAATAAAGAATATTGGAATGAGAGGGAGGGTAAATGCCCATGCAAAGAAAATTGAGGGGGAGAATAATTTTCTTTTCTGGTGTTTGGTACAATAGGAACGAGCGGGAATATTTGAAGCAAAAATATGAATAATATGTTTAAGAACAATTATGATAATCTCTTCAATTTTTTAAATGGAATAATCTCTTCAATTTTGGAGGACTAAAAATTAAGCTAAAACGTGCATGTGAAATTACTTATAGTTTTCACTCTCTCCCATATTCCTCTCTACCAAACAATCACATGTCAAATTCCAACAAACAAACCCCCACGGTCACAACCCCCTCCCTCTTTTCCCCAAGTCATTCTTCTTTAGCATTTTTCACTATTCATACACTTTTTTCAAAAGTCCCAGAATCTTATTCTTCTAGCAGTTCTTCTTTAGCATTTTTCACTATTCATACACTTTTTTCTAAAGTCCCAGAATCTTATTCTTCTAGCAGCAGAAAGCAACAAGAAAAAAAAAATGTTCTGTAGCCTCAATTATTTCACACGGAAGAGAGAATTTAATATTTCTAGAAGTAAATAAAAATCCTGGGTTAAAAATATCCAACCGTTATGAAAGAGAATTGAAATGATTCCTTTACCAAAACAAGGAAAACAAACTAGTCACATTAAATGTAGCACTTATAGTGCAAAAATAATCACCGAACCAAATCTGTAAAGAGCTCAAATTTTTGGCATCATAAGCACAAAGACAAGCGTTTGCAGGATTTAAACTCATCTGAGATGGTAGGGAATTTGTGCAAATGAACAAAACGTAAGACTGCCAAATCAAACAAGCATGGGTGATGATGTGTGCATATATGCATGCAAGTGTAAACAAAGATGTAAGGAGCTTACCACATAGCTGGAAAGCTCCCTAACAAGGTGAGTGCCATCGGTAGGTCCAATTTCTACCTAAATAACAGGCAGCTGAATTAATACAAGAAAATAACATATTTTAGCAAGGCAATGTTATGAAAGCACAATACCAGCCAAAATCTAACACATTTGCCAGTGCTCCATTGTTATGTGGTTCAAATTCATTGGTCATCGTATGCATCATTAGGATTATCCATAAATTTCTCGTCCTGCATATATATTCATATATTCAATTATATTCCTAAATTTCAAATGAAGAAGAATAACATACTTGAATGAGACTCATCCCAACCAACAATGGGGAAATGCACTAAGAATTCTGTTTTATTGTCTGGCAAAAAAATGCTTGTGCGAGCAAGAAAATCTCAACTGCATAGTCATGTTCATAACATCTGTTCAATGGACATTAAATGTTTAATATAGAATCTTGTATGCTCTTAAAACTAAATTTGAAACTTTTACATTAGAAAGTTTCATAAAATAAAAACCTAAACTGGTCATTCACTGCCTAGGATATGGAAAATGTTTAGAAGGTTTTAAAACCAATAACTTGCTACACAGCAGGTGCACAGATGAAATAATTTTGGAGGAAAAGTAACTAAAGAAAATAAACTCAACCTTATTGTTTCTTATTCAAGAAAAGAACATTAATAAATAGATATGGAAAAAAAACAAAGTACAAATCCTCTGAGGTTGATAAACTTCATTCAAATAAATCCCATTAATTACAAATCTAAGAGAGAAAAAAAAATTGTATTACACTCACCTGCATTACTTGGAGCGGGTCAAACATATCCGCCTTTGTGAACTCACAAGAAGTTATATCACCCGACTGATGAAATTAAAGATCAAGTGTGAGATCCATATTGACCATGGCTGTTTCTTTTGGAAACAATCTGCAATGCTGTCCCTTTGGTAATCCAAGCAGTTCTTTCTGGTTGATGTTCAAAATAGTTTAAGGGATATAAACTTTGATCCTCCAGTTGAACTCCATACACAAATGGGAGTCTAAGTGAAAGGAAACTCTCTGGTGGTAAAACCACTTCACATCCAAGACTGAATCTCAGCTTTTGCTCACGATCTGGAATCGATGAAGGAAGACATGATGCCTGCGAGAGAAAAGATTGGCATGAAGAAAACTAAATTTTAGATTCCAGCCAAAATCTAACCATCACCAGATTGAACAAAGACAAAATAAGCACCAGAAATATTTTGTAAAATTTTAATGCCGAAATGGAGAAGTGCATGTCAGAAGAAGTTTGGACTCAAATATCACAACCAAAAAAGGAGTTGACATTCAAAAAAAAAAAAACAAAACTAGCAAATCAACTGATTAACCTCAGTTGATTCAAATTATTTTGCTGTGAAGTAGGGATTAATGGAAGGTGAAGAAGTAAACAATGGTACACTTTCGAGGCTATGATAGAATTTCATGAGCAAACTAGACATATCTCTACTTATAGAAATAAAAATGTCTGAAACCTATCTTCATTAGATACTCGGCTTCCACAAATAACGTGTAATTGAATTTGTAAAATAGCCAAAACAATATTGTAATCATTACTAAATGTTGGAAACCGCAATGATTGTGCATTCCTACCATACCTCAAATTGTATAAGTGGGCAAGTGGCTAATACGACAGGGAAAGGAGGTGTAACCTGCAAGCAAAATCTGTAATCAGAAGTTTGCTAACTGAAGAAATAAATGGTGATAACTTGAAAAGGTCGACATGAAGCACAAAGCCTTTTTTAACATTTTAATGATATTCAGCCTAGCATACACAAAGATCATATGTCAGCAGATAGGTACGAGGAAATGGCCTATAAGAAACAGTTCATACCACGAAAATTCTTTGAAGCTGTGATATTGTGCTGGCAAACTTAACTTTTGGTTCATCCTTCTTGCTCTTTGAAAGTCTGCAGTGCGGGCAGTTCATGTAAATTGGTAGGTTTCTGTTCAACATGGAAAAAGCACATCCACTAACATCTATACTAACACACTCAAGGGCCCCTTCAAGTCCTTTTACTGAATTGTCAAGCATTGATACACCAAAAGATGTCTGATTCTGCTGCTTTCCTGGCTGTGGGGTCTGGACCAGCTTGTCTAGTTTAGGATAACCACTAGTTCCTAGCTCCTGTGACTTATCCAAATTTCTCTCCTTTTCTACAGCAGTAGCATTCATCCTACTTGAATTTCGATGAACTTTACTGTCGCGACCACTATTACTAAATTTCAAAGAATCTAATGGACTATGTTGTGACATTTCAACAGAAGGAATCTGAGAATCTTCAAGCAGTTGATACAAGGTCCCATGTTCATTTAGATGCTCTGGATTTAAAAGGAAACGGTGGCCTTGTGGGCACTCATGTTCAAAGCCCACATACACAGTTACATGCTTAAAAGAAGGGTTCTTTTTAATTTTTTCACCAGAATTCTGGTTCACCGGGACTACATTACTACCTATACGTAGATAGGGATCTCCCTTCACACAGCCATTAGTATCTATCCCATAAGAGGTGTCCACAGCAGACGAAACGCCTTCAGATTTTTGAGGGCCTTGATTATTGGTATTTTGTTCCATGCTCTGATCTCCACTCCTGCTCTGCTTGATACTCCTATCTAAACTTGATGAATGTTGCTTCCTTTGCTGGAGAGGAGGAAATCCAGAATCTGCAGCTGCTGATCCAGCAACAACTTCAGAAAAAGGTTTTCGCATTGTAAAATTACCAAAACTGATTTTCTTATCATCAAATGTTATGTTCTCTGATGATTTCCTTTGATTTTCCTCACCAGACTGTAACTCCCCCAAGTACAACTGCCCAGTGGTGTTTTTCATATCTGTATTTAATTTAGGTTCGGACTTAGGATCTGTACTTGACTTAATTACAGAACCTTGACGCTCAGCACTGGCTGTTAAACTATTTTGGCCCTTCGGCTTCTCAAGAAATATTGTCCATTTCAAAAGAAACTTCTGAGTGGCACAAAACCCACTCTGAATCAAGCCTTTAGAAGGTTCATAGTACCTTGCACCCCCAACACGAATCAAACTCCAAGACGATGGCTGAATTGGTCCTGCATTTGTTACCTTTGGTAATTGAAGTGCGGGAAGGAGCTTGTCACAGTCCAGAAACAAATCAGAAGTAGCATTTGCTGATTCAAAATCAAAAGGATCAAGCCGCAATCGCCGTGAACGACCACAAGCACAAGCATGAAGGAAAACATATCCACTGGAATGAGGCTTTACTCCTACTCCAGAAACCAACTCACCAGTCTCAAGATCATGTCTCTGGTGCAAACACGGTTTCCCTGTCAAACTAATAGCATCACATAGTTGCCTACCGGACTTCCAGATCGAGGTGCATTCATCCTCCAACTTTTTTGCAAAATATTGCACAGCAGGTCCCTTGACCATCGAGTGAAAAGCCTGCAAAGCCTTCTCCAGATGGCCTTCATGCTGTGAAGTTGGGTAACAAGCCGGCAAGTCTTTCAGATAAACCTCCTTTGCAGTTGGAATTGTCTTTTCACACCACAAAGTCGAAAATTTTGTATTGAGTCCCTTGCCACATTCTAAGCAAGAGACTGCTGCATCTAAAGGATCGATACCTTTTGAAGCAATTCCTTCAAGTGGCTGTGGAATATTATTCTTTAGACGAGGTTTTCTTTTACTAGTTTCAATGTCATCCAAGCACCCACCTTTTGCAGAAATTACTCCATGAAGAATTAGTAGACTAGAAGACAGCCAAATTTCAATATTTGGAAGTTCAGGAGTAGTATAAGTCTTTCTTGATGCAGAAGAAGCAGCAGCAGCTGCTGCAGCAACAGCAACCATACCAACACCAGCTGTTGAGCCACTATTGGAATTAGCAACCAATGCCCCCTTCCCTCTCAGAATATCAGATTGTTTGTAGATAAACTCCTTCACCAATATTATATCCTCTTTGTTAGCACTCTGACCATGGCTCTCGAGCAAAAGAGAATCTGAGGTTGCCTTCCTGTTCAAAACCTCTTCGACAAGATCAGTAGCAAAATCAAGAGATTCACCTTTCTGATTTGCTGATCTATCCAATAACACAACAGCCCTTGATGACTCGAGTGAGAACAAAGGTGCAGAGCTAGAAACGCCTCCATTTCTCGGTCCACCATGAGTTGTCTCGGAGCCTGAGAGCGTTCTACACTTCTTAATCAAAAAACGAACCTGTGCTTCAAGTGAAGACTGCAGTTTCTTCTTGAAACCACCTTCTGATTTGCTCCCAGGGCGAGCAAGCACGACTACAGAACCAGAAGCCTTGGTGGGCAAGCTTGGTCTTGTTAAACTGTTCAAACTAGAAGACTGACTATGTGAGGATGTATCCGTCGACTCCTCCACATTAGAACTGGGATTTGGTACATCAGAGAAATCATCAATAAAAACAAACAGCATGACTGGGGTGCACTGTCCTGGAAACAAAGAGGTGTAGGAACCTAAACCTGACATTAGAGAAATGGCAGAAGCATTACGACTCAAAATGCTACGACTTCTACCAGGAGAAGAATTACTAGAAGCAAATGATGATGTATTTGGTCGTGAGGATGATGATTGCTGTGGCCTAGATGGCAATGCTGATGTAGTTTGAGATCTCACGAATGGAGCCAAAGCCTGCTTGGCAGCTTGCAACACCCGAAACTTTTTCAGAAGTTGACTATCAAAGCGCGACCCCTCCTGAGTATATATGATTACATGGCAAACCTGCATCGCTAGTGAGTTAATTCCTGGTTATATTAAACCACACATCTATTTTTCATCAAAGCACAAATATTTCATGCTAACACGTCCAGCTCCCGAAACAACTCGCTAGAGCATTTCCTAGATCATTACAAGGATGTTCCACATTCCCCTTTAAGATATTCATCCCTTACTAAGTACTATATTAGCAAATTAGAAAGAAACAGTAACAAAAAACTGACAAAATCTAGTCTGCAAAATAATTCTATGAGAGTATCAACTTCTAATGGCACTTTTTTTTCTTTCCTTTTTTCGCAAGGAACCCTTGAGATTACATTGTTACTGGGATTTGTGCACATATTGGGGATGTTCGTTTTGCGATTTGAACAGCATTTTAGTGATTTGAACATGATTGGTATTTTGGTGATTTGAGTACTATTCATTCTTAATGGTGTTCTTTTCGTAATTTGTATCAGGAAAATCCGAAGAAAAAGGATACTGTAACAACGACAACACGATTACTAGAACAACCATGAAAAGAACATAGCCATTATTACATACTACTTGTTCTAAAAATAAAAATCTATTCAAAAGGAAACCTACACGGCCTAATGCAAATTCCAAGCCTAAGTATAGTGAGAATCTTCTTTCTCCATTAGTTTCCGGTGCATGGCCAAGAATTCTAAGAATCTCATATTATGAAATATCAAATCACAGGCAGGCCACTTATTATCCTCAGTGTTAACTTGATCAAGTCCAGAATCATGTCAGAAACTTTATGCAAATGGGTTCATCATACAAATATTTCAAATCAAAAGAACCAATCCATCGGCTTAATTTCAATTATTCAGCATACATATCACATTTCCAACAAGTAAAAAACCACGACTACAAACAAGAAAAAGGGCAAAATCAACTTACAGAGAACATGAACAGCATCCCCTGAAGATCTCCAAACTCATGCTCTTCAATTCCCGAATCAAAACCCGACCCAGAACCCTCAAACCCGCTCAATCCAGGACACAATTTGGAACAAAATTGCAAAAACAAAATGCCCTTTTGCTCTTCATGGTAATAACTAATTCTCCTCCACTTGAACCAGTCCCGGGCCTCCTCTTTCTCAACCCAGAAGTTCTTATCCATATTACCCGACCCGAACACATTGGAATCTAGGATCCGATTGATGAGCTGGGTCGTAATGTCGGGTCTTCGCCCAATAAATCCCACCACCACGACGCCATCGGAAGGGCGAGGCTGGGAAGAAGACGAAGTTGAAGCTGACTGATCTGAGGAGGGAATTGGAGGCGGAAGAGGGATTTGGGAGGTTGAAGACGAAGTTGGTGATGGAGAAGACGGTGGGCGTGTAAGAACACGCAGAGAAGAAGAGTTGGGAGGGGTGTTGGGGGCTTCCATTTGAGGGGAATTTGAAGCTTTTCTTGAAGCAAGTGTTTATAGAGCTAAGCTATGGACTTCCATTGAAGCGAAAAGAGAGAAGTTTTAGAGTTCAAAGCTCGACGCTCCCTGGATTTCTCCCAGAGCCAGAATCAACTGTTACAATATGAGTTGAGTAAGGGTGCCACGGAGAAGAGACAGGTAGAGGTAGACCATCTTTGGGTGCTTTCCGTATTCCTACTTTGACCTCTTCATTTTACTCTATTTCTATTTGTGCCCTATATTGAATATAATATTTGAATTTTTAGATATTGAGTTTATTGGAGACACGATTTAAACATGATTTTGATAATTTGAAGTGAATAATTTTTTGAACAAAATTCTAAATATTTGGTAAAAATAAATGAGATCCACATGATTAAAAAATAATTTTATGTAAAAAGCGATTGAGATATTAAAATTTAATAATAAAATAATAAAAATAATAATATTTTATATAAAAGGTGGTAGAGATATTAATAATATAATGTAAAATATTATAAGGTTTAAGTATGTAAAATATAAAAATAATGGTAGAATTTAGATATGTAAGATAATAGAATATGACAAGATAATGTAAAAAGTGGTAGGATCACGTAATAGAGTAATAGTTAGAATAGAGAAAATAATGAATTTTTAAAAAAATTTTAAAAATAAGATAAAATTTAAAATTTTCTAAGTACGATGTAAAACAAAATTATTATTTTTTCCTCAAATCGGTAAATTGAAGTATCAAAACTAAGTAAAGTAGCGTTAGATTGTCCATCAACCTAATCAATAGGGACACAAATGAAGCATATACATCACATCCCAAGCGAATCAAAATAAACCTTGTTTGATTGTACAAGTTTCCCATAAATTGATTAATGAACAACAACACACTCATTTTAAACTAATCGACCATTGGAGGTTGTGACTTTGTGAGTTAAAGTGCTATCCTAGCTAACAAGACAGCTTTTATTCAAGGATGCTTTAATGTTTTTTTTTTTTTTTTAACCACTTTATCAATAAAAATGCTCAAATAAATCAATTAGTTTTTAATTTATGGGTTTTTAGATTTGCTCAAAAAATCAAAATTAGCCCCTTTCATATGTCTTTTTCTCATGATGTTATGACTATCAAACGTGATATTACATCTTAAAAGGTCTATTTTTCCACACATAGGGTAATGATTGAAAACAGTCTCAAGTCGGTATTATACTTTTGAAAAAAGCTTATAAACCATAAAAGCTAAATAAATATTAACAATACGTATGAAACCTTTTTTTTTTTCTTTGAATATCAGGAATGAAACTTTAGAATGGTATTTTTCTAATTAGTCTTAGTTTATTTTAGTTAATTGTTTTTTGGTCTTAGAATAAATATTGAAAATTTAGCTAAAAGGACTTTGAAGATGAAACCCTGCCAACTCCAATGAAGTGCTTTGGATAAGACTTCACTAAGTCAGTCTCACTATTAAAAGAACAAGTTTAACAACTGGATTTAAATGTACATTACTATCCACTAATCAACAAATTAGTGGTCAATAACCTATTTTTATTTATTTATTTATTTTTATAGTAACCTAAAAGGCAGACATTTGGTTTTCAATCAACAACCAATGTTTTGATTGCACCTTGAACAAATTTGTTGCAAAATAGACCCACCATTTCAATCTTGTTTCCTTCTATTGTTTTATTTATTTTTATAAATAAACTTATCAAGATATATGATATTTTTATTACTACAGCTTTAGCTTAAATGCAACTGTCACATTAAAGGACATAGCGTAGGCAACTATAACAATCAGCATCAAGAGAATAATAGAATATTTAGTGGATAATCATGATCATACAATAACTTATACGATGGAAAATATTTTTGAATAGCTCTCTATTTGGTGATCAATCAATACTAATATAAAAAAAAGGCGACTATCCTGTTGATTGACCTTCTTAATAATATTTTAAAGACTAAATTCCATATGATTTAAATAAAAACAACTTGGTTACCAAAAAAAAAAAACAACAACTTGGTTACGTAATTGACTATATATTTCTTTTGATGTAGTGTACGTAGTTTAGTAGAAACAATAGGTTAGATGTCGTTTTTAACAAAAAATCTCTACGTTGTTTTGAATATTAAATATAAATGTAAAAACGACAAGGATAAAGCCTAAAGGTTAGGAAACAGAAGCTTTCATGATCGGAGCTAATTTGCCAACAAATGCACACAGAACTTTGCTTTTGCCAGCTACCATGATAGAATCCCAAAATAAAATAGTGGTAAAGAAAAAAATTAATTAATAATATTCTTTTAAATTAAAAAATATATAAGAAAAAAAAAGTTCTTATCTAAAAATATTAGAACTAGACTTTGTTTTTAGTATTTTTACAAGAACAATTTGTATAATTTTAAACAATGCATATATTTTATATATGAACATTTATACTATAAGAAAATTTACAATTTTTAAGGAAATGACTTTTTTAATATATATATTACATATTCGAAAACAAAGAATAAAAATAAAAGTTGGTGATTATTGGGTCTTGCTAAAATTATTTGACAGCGAGATGTATATTTCTGACATGGAACACACGCATGCATGTATAGATGCAAATTTTTATGTATAAAAAAATTGTAAAAAGACGTTTGACAAAGAGGCATCTTAATTTGGGGAAACAAAACATCTTTGATTTGGACTTCTTTTTGTTGAGGGCACGCACATGCAAATGCAAGTTGCAGCTAATTTATAAAGTTAATATAAAAAAAGTTAATAAACCAGTAGTTAACTTAGTAAATTTTGTAGGCATCTTTTCTTGCATTAGTCATTACAATGCTTGAATTTATAATTATAAAGTGTTTGGTCGTGGTCTTAGCCAATCAAGGGGAATTTTGGACTGAAATTTAGACAAAAAAATGGGGAGAATACAACAAAAGATCAATATTTTGTCAACTTCTAAAAATAATATAATGATATTTGTTAACGGAGAATGGTCAACGCCATATTATGTAAGTAAAATCCAGTTTAGAGGGATGAGTTGATGTCAAATTTGGTCCAACTCGACAAGAAAGAGTTGACGTTGTAGTTGTACATATTGGTAAGAAATAGCTCACATGCAAACGAGAACACAGTAAGAGGTTGGAGTTTGTTCCCCCCGATTCCACTCCAATGTTTAAGTTAGATCTTTACGAGTGAGTAATGCGACATAGTAACATCAAGGGTTTAAAAGCGCATTGCATTCCATACTTAGGCAATATTTCAAGCAATGTGAGATTCCAAGCAAAATGTGAAACAAAGTTGTTTTAATCACATTCTGTATAAACTACTTAATTTAGAACTTAGAATTTGTGCGATTGAAACAAGCAAACAGATCTGAGTGTTGAACTTTGGTCCTAAGCATAGGACTTAGTTGTTTTTGACTGGTTTGGTTCATTTTCGAGTTAGGATATTCCAACCGGACCATAACCTCGAGCCGTAATAGACTACTTTTGGATTTAAGTATCTACATCGATGTAAACCCCAAGAAAATTAGACTCTTTCTAAATTGCAATTACTGTAATTAAACGTGATTAATTAGCAGTAATTAAAGTAGAGGTATGCTCGGGAAATTATCGTAATAAGAAAAGTTTTGAAAGTGCATATTATGTGTATATGCAAATTGATGTGGTTCGGAATTCCATTATTATTGCCCAATTAAATTCTTAGCAATAATAACAAGATAATGTACATTAATAAATTAATGTCTCGGAATTTCAGAATTTAGTTAAAGTAAAGAAATTAT
>WUAT03000004.1:2373968-2384990 GCA_010015005.3 Ulmus americana
GGGTAATAATACTGCCTTAATTTCACTTCGAAGACCAAAAACATATACTGCAAATATCTCTTCTATAACGACGACATGTCGTCGCAATATGATTGTACGGGGTGAGAATATTACTGCCTTAATTTTACCTCGAAGACCAAAAAGTTTCACAAGAAACATCTCCTCTTATGTCGTTGCAAAAAAGTTTCGCAGGAAATATTGGCGTCTTAACCTTCCCGAGACCCAAGGATTCGCTTATTGCGACGATGGTTTCGTGACTATATTTATAGGTTCACTCTATTACGACGACATCCGATGTCGTCGCTATAGTTCCAAACTATTGCGACAACAATATATGTCGTCACTATAGAGTGGACCTATAGCAATGACATCGCAATATTATCGCCACAATAGATCTTTTTTTTTTTTTTTGTAGTGTATCCTTAGGTCAAAGTAAATGACTAAACTATTCATATTAAAATTCATTTACATTTTCTTTTTTCTTTAAAATCTATACTAAATTAATTAAATGAATAAATAAACATTAAACTCAAAATTTATTTAATATTTTCTTATTTTTAAAATATATTTTTAATTAGGTTTCTATATTTGATAAATGATATTTTTAGAATTTTACAAAATTTGATCAACTTTGGATGATCTAAGATATCAAATGTTCAGAAATTCAACTTTACATGTAGTTTTAAGATTATTAAAAAATAAAGATACTTTTTAAGATAAAAGTAAATTATATGAGGACTAATATGTATATATATATATATGCGCATGTATGTATGTAGAGTATAGGTGGTGTTATACTTTTCTTTAAGAAGAGATGAAGTGAAAGAGGGGGATGGCATGCTTTTAACGTGCAATCTTCCTTTTTTGCGCTTTAATGGTTGAGTTTATTCGTGACTTATCATGAGTACGACTAATTGCCATTATTATTTCTCTGAGGAAAAACGGATCACTTTGAACCTCTATATCTACTCTTCTTTTTTTGACGGGCAATATCTACTCTTCTTGAAAAGTATCAAACACGTATTCTCTTCTCCATTAAATTTCTGTCAAAATTGGATTTGTGTTTGAGGCTATTTCAATATGCATTGGTAATTTGTGGATTATTAGAAAGAAAAAATATATATATATATATATACGCGCGCGCGCCCCCGTGTGTGTGTTTTTAAAATGATTTTGAAGTTTTGTAACATATCCAACCTTGAGTCAATGTAATATGGAGTCTTTAGGGAGTACTATAAGTATTAATTTTATTTTATCAATTTAAAATATATATTTTGACATTATCAACTAAAAAAATATTTCAAAGAAGAATATTTTCATCATTTAAAAAAAAAATACACATTAAAAAGTTAATATTGAGTTTACTTAGGGCACTATTACACAATAAAATAAAATAAAAAATTAGACATATAATTACTATATAAATCGTTTTTAATATTTTGTCAAACCATAAGGTGTACTAAAATATTTGTTTTCCTTACTAACTTATTATGAAAATGTTGAATTTCAGTTTTTTTCTTCTAATTTAGCCTATCTTTTTTTCCCACTTAAAATTTTCCTCTTTGTTACTCAAATATACTCTTATTCTATTCCTCAATCTCAATCACCCCTAGTTTTTCAACAAACTTTGTCTCACTACCACAATAATGTCAAAGCTCGCTTAACCAACTAATAGAAAAGGAAATAGTAGAAAAATTTGCACGCACTCCAACAATGGAAATATTTTCATCTTCTGCTTGATTTCAAGCAATATTTGGACAAGAGAATAATATTATATTTCAATACATGAGATATGTCCTTTTTGTAGAATAAATTTATCACATTTTTCTTTATTCTGTTAATTTTTTTTTAAAACATAAATATCATATATATAAATCTCTTCTTTTATATATCTATCATGCAATAGGTCAACAATTGTTCCCTGAATTTTTTTTAATTTCACATGTATTTTGTTCGCATTTTTACCACTAAATTTAAAATTTATCCATTTTACCTCTTAAAACCCTGAAGTTGATTCCTCACCATATATATACACGAAAGTCAATATTAATTTCCTCTTTCCAAGTAAACCCATATTGGAAGCGTACGAACGTGACTCTCGCATACAATCTATCTACAAAGTTGAAAACACATATGTGGTGACGTGAATTTAGGAATAATGGCGTTTAAAATAAGAGTGAAAAAAAAGTACTTTTTATTTAAAAGCGAAGAAAAAGAGGTACTTTTCTTGGTAGTAAAACTTGCAAGGTTGGAAACGCAAGGAAGATTTGGGTGGCAGAGTGGTCAGAGACTAATTCATGATGACCTGTTCACTAAGGGCGGCTTTTTGTGGGCCCCACATTAACACACACTACCTTACCCATTTGATCTCTACTTACACACATATATATACACTAACCCTTACTCTTCCTTTTCATACTTTCTTTCTTCAATTTCCCCATTTATCTCTCCCTCTCTCTCTCTCTCAAACTAACACAACTGCTTCTTTCATAGACTTTCCACTTATATTCCACTCCTTTTGAGCTTTGAAACATGGAGGGTCTTGAAGAATTTGTTGGGTCGTCCAACGATCACCACCACCAACAAACGGTGGCGAAGGGGAAGCGCACCAAGCGCCAGAGGTTGGTGTCATCGACGGGTTTTTACGGTTTAGGAGCCGCAACTACGACGACGACTACCACCTCTAGCTCTTCGAGCGCCGCCACAAGCGCTCGAGTCGGAGACGAATACGCTTCGTTTTCGTCTCCGACAGCCACCACTTCTAGCGCGGCCTACGAAAGCACCGAAGAGGAGGAAGACATGGCGAATTGTTTGATTCTCTTGGCTCAAGGAGATCATCAAGCCCCGAAGCAAGTTAGCTCCGGTGCTAATTTGGGGAAATCTGGCTTCTTCGTCTACGAGTGCAAAACTTGTAACCGGAGCTTTTCTTCGTTCCAGGCTCTCGGAGGCCACCGGGCAAGCCACAAGAAGCCGAAGCAAGCTCCGTCGGAGGAAAAGAGAGAAATTCAACATCAAATCGAAGAAAAACAAGTTCTTGTGTTCGAAAAATCCGAGTCGCTGCCTTCTTCTCTTCCAATTCAAATAACTTCGAACAATCACAAGGTTAGTTTTCAAGGAAATAAGGCAAACAAGGTTCACGAGTGCTCGATTTGTGGATCGGAATTCACCTCCGGCCAAGCTCTCGGCGGCCATATGAGGAGGCACAGAGCTGCTGCTTCAAACGCCGATTCCACAAAGATAAAGCCGGCGCCGAGAAATGTTCTGGCTTTGGATCTTAACCTTCCGGCGCCGGAAGAAGATCTCCGGTCGGATCAATCAAGGTTCCAGTTTGTTCCTACTCAACAAGCCCTTGTTTTCTCAGCCCAAGCTTTGGTGGATTGTCATTATTAGGATTAAAATAACAAGAAGAAGGAGATGATGAAGGAAGGAGAGAATTTGAGACGAATGTGAATTATTCTTGTTAGAAAATATTATTTTTAATTTTACTATATTGTTTCAATATTGTGGATTCTTTGATATAAAAATAAAAAATAAAAAAAAATTGGATAATAGTTGTTTTTTTATTTAAATTTTGGTACGGTCAAATATTATTTGATGCTTGATCAATAGCAACAACTTGTTGAAGTTGAATACTTTGAGTAAGTAAGTGGTTAGTGTTCATGCTTGCTTTTGCTTCACGAAAAGTGAGTGACGAGGCATCTTTTATTTATTTATTTATTTTGTTGTTTTTAAGTGGGTGAGGGTACCATTTTGTGACACTATAAAAACAATAGGGAGAATGAGAAGGAAGTGCAACTGGCTAAGCAAGGCTAGGGTTTGGCAACACCACCACCACAACCAAAAGTCGTGGATTAGGTTATTTCTTTTAAATTAATAACGATATTTAGTATTTATATCTTATTTATTTATTATTTATTTTTAATTTATTCAGAAATTATACTATATATTTTCCGCTTAGTTATTTATATTCTTTTAAATTTTAAATTATTGTCAAATTCATACATTATTGTTCAATAAAATAATAATAACCGGTGAAATCACAGTTTGTTTGGGAGTTGACTATAATACTTTTTATGTTAAAATTATTGCAAATTATTATTAGTATTATCAAATAAATTATATTCTTTATTGAGTTGAAATTATAATTTCACCTACCAAAGTGTAAGAATTTAACACGAATTGAAAATCTAAAAATACAAAAACAATCAAAACTCAACATTCATGGCATAACCTCTTTGGAAAAGAAAAAAAAAATCTAAATTTCTTGATTAAAAAAAAAAAAAATGGCAGTCTCTCACTACTGAGTTTGTTGCAATAAATGACTAAGGAGTAAGTACAAATGGATAGCAAGCTGAGTTGGTAACTGCCAATGCCATATGTATCCACTATCCACCTGTTTCTTTCCAATGTTTACTTAAATTTATAAATATATTTATTTTATTATTATATAGTTTTATTTTATTTTCTCAATTTTGTATGGTCCACCTCACTTTTTTGTTTCTAAGCCTAACAGTACCACTTCCACCCAATTACCCAACTGTATTATATATATATGATCCCAAACTTTACAAGTCACGTTTAGGTTTAACCAAAACAACAAAAACAGAGATCATCGATTGGATGAACGAATGGATCTGTACTAATGGGGTCCACAATCCATGCTAAAAATTGATATTCCCAAGAAAGATACTCTTTTTTCAAAACCACAAATATTGGGTAGAACTTATCCATGGTGAGTTAGGGCCCCACCTTCCATTTTCCCCTCGCGACACTTCTCAGTTCTCAGTATCTCTACTTACCCGAGCACTATTTCTATACATGCACTTGAATTATCGAATCAAGTTCTTCCTCTCAACTAGCTTAGTAGCTTGGTCAGTTTAGTGTGTTTTCTTTCTTTTTCTGCTTCTTTCTGCATCCTTTCTCTATGTATACTGTAATTCTTAGAAAAAAAAAAGTAACACTTATTTGATACGCACTGCTAGATCGTATTGTATTACAATAATTAAGGGTCCATTTGTTTCAATTAATTTTTTTTTTTTTTGGAATATTCACGTGAGAGTAACCATTTGAGAGACGAGTTAAACAGAATTTTAGTGATTATAATCAGGATAATTTTTTAAACAAGATCCTAAATTTTTTGATAAAAGCAGATGAGGTCTACACGGTAATATTAAATATTTTATGTAAAAAGTAGTGAATTTCACAAGATTTAATAATAAAATAATATAAAAAGTAATATTTTACGTAAAAAGTGGTAGAGTTCACACTGTAATATTAATAATATAATGTAAAAGATAATTGAATCCATATGTGTAATATGATAGAATATGTAAGACATGATAAAAATATGGTGGAATCTATAAAGTGTAATAGAATAGAATCTAATAAGAAATTTTTTCAAGAGGATACATTGTTTACTCACACATGCACCCAATTATCTACGGCGTGAAACACCGAAACTAAGCTTAAATTATAAATTTTTAAGTATTTGATATTTGTCTATTATAATTTTATTTATATTCTTTTCAAAACTCATTTGATTAACATACATAATATCCAGATATCATAAAATTTGTATTTTGTAAACTTAAAGTTTTTCATTAAAAAAAATGTTTAAGTGTACAAAAGCATGCAAATACAATCATAACCCATAAACAATACAAGTTGCAGCCGTTAATATTGAAATTAATTACATTTAATTATAAAACTTGTTCAAGATTACCAACTAAAATTATTTGGTCTGACATTATCGCATATGGAGATCTTGAGTTTTCTGGATTCTGTCATCTCTTTGGTAAACTTAATTTTTGAGAGTTAAATAATGTAAGAATAATATTTTAAATTTTAATTACTTTAGATGAAAATTATTTTCTACCAAAGTTTAATAATTTTTCTTATAATAATATCAATGTACATAAGTTAACAATGCTAAAACATCAATTTAAGATACTTTATCCAAACTCAAACTTTAAACTTGAAAGTATCAACAAATTTCGATATAAGGTATTTTATATAGAACTCGTAAAAATGTGAGGCAAAACTCTAACATAGTAACATTATCCAAAATATAAAGAACATAACAAATACGCCTAAATGTCATTATCCCATTAAACAATAGTTACTACTTTTAAAGAAATGATCTGACAATGCATGTAGTAATCAAATGGCGGTAAAAAAAAAAAAATTTAATGATTAAAAATATGTGTTAGAATATATTAACCGTATAAAAATCACGAAAAGAAAGATAGGAAAAAAAGAAAAAGAAAAGGTGAGTATATACGAATCATTAGACAGATATAGTTTGTAAAAGAGATTGTTATGTGCACGTCTTGATTGTATTAATGTCAGTAAGAGAAGCATGTGGACATAACATTGCGTGAGGTGTCCAGATACATTTAGAGAGAGAGATTGGATTTATTTATTTATTTTTTCTGATAAAAGAGAGAAAATTTGAACATTGGCACATGTGGTAGTGGGAAGGTTTACCTTGGCATATATCATATATCTTATATGGCATATATCATATATCTTATAAATATTCTCTATTGATTATATTATTCTCTGGAGCTCACACTCAATAAAATACTCTCACTTTGCTTCTAAATTATTCCTCTTATGATCGCCTCAATCATGTTGATTAATGCATACTTGTTTAATTATTGAGTATTGTCAAACAATAATAATAATTACAATAATTGTAATTGTTGGGTGTGATAATCTCACCAAGACTGACCTAATCCAACTGCAGCCATGGATGACATGTTCTTCAAGTCAAAGGTCGACTTGGCCCAATCATGCTAACGACTGATCTCGTTGGACGACTGATCTCAACCAAGGTCCAACCTAAACTGATGACCGACCTCACCTGATTTGCTGACCTGAGCTCATGGCCAACCTCAACTGAGGCTCGACTTGAACTGGTGGCCAACCTTAATTGAGAACTGACCTGAACTACTGACCGACCTCAATTGAGGGCTAACCTCAGTTGAAGGCCAACCTCAACAAAGAGTCGACCTCATCTAATGGCACAATGCCAACTTATCACATCAACATGTATCATCGCTCGGCCCACGGAAACACTCTCTCAATAGTCTGAGTCTTTCGCACCCATTAAGCCACATCGTGGTAACTGCAATATCACTTCGTCGACATAATCATAGTGGTTCGATCCCTACTCCTTGAGAACATGGAGCACTAACTCGATTAGTCATGGCTTCGAATTTCCTTAGCCCTACTTTCAAAGCAACATCTATAAAAGTCATTAACTTTACTCTTAAATGTATGCAATCACAAACCTTACTGTTACTCTGCCAGATGATTAACTCAACTTCAACTAACTTAAACATTGGAGGATAATCGAAAAAATAGTCTATGACCTCTGACGACATCTTTTGTCTTGCAGAACAGCTCGGTCGCTCAGTAGCTATGACATGATTGTGGAAACCATAATCCGATGTTGACCATTGATCTAATTTTAGCATCAAAAGTTTAACGCTAGAAGGAAGGCATTGTGTTGAAGATACTCACATTGCCCTATCAACAAATCTCATTCCTAAACACTATAATCCAACTTTACCTAAACCTTCGACGTGGAAAGTGAAGCCTCAATTGCTGAAGGCCGCCTTGGGCCATCTTATGCTAGCACATGCTAATGGGAATTGGAGAGTTTGTGTGGATTTCATTGACCTTGCATGCTTGTCCAAAATGCAGCTTTCCTTTTCCGAGATTCAACCAGCTAGTAGACACCACTGCCGTTCATGAGCTACTCAACTTCATGGATGCTTACTCTGGTTATACTTAGATCTAAATGCACAAGGACAACTAAGAACATACAAATTTCCTCACTAACCAACTCTTTTTTTACTGCAAGGTCGTGTCTTTTGGTCTCAAGAATGCTAGGGCCACATACTAAAGGTTAGTGAACAAAATGTTCAAGCAACAGATCGATCGCACCATGGAAGTCTATGTAGATGATATGCTTGTAAAGAACTTAAAAGCAGCAAAACACATTGAAAACCTTAAGGAGTCATTTGAGGTCCTCTGTAAGTACAAGATAAAGCTCAATCCATCCAAGTATGACTTCGGCGTCTCTTCAAAAACACATATGGGATTCATGGTGAATCACATTGGCATTGAAGCTAATCCTACTAAAATACAAGCTCTCCTTGACATGCAATCACCTCAAAAGATTAAAGATGTTTAGAGTTTGATGGGAAAAATCTCTACCCTAAATTACTTTATCCCTAGAGCAACGGATCGGTATCAACCTTTGCAAAGGAAGGATTTTATATGGTCAGCCAAATTTGAATTGTCCTTCAAGGAATTGAAGGCTTACTTGGGCCGACCTACTCTCCTTTCCAAACCTCAAGAAGAAGAATCACTCATTATTTACGTAGCGGTTTCTAAAGGAGCGGTGAGCTCAACACTTGTTCGAGAAGAAGACGGCCTCCAGTGGCCAGTTTATTACACAAGCAAGTTATACCCAGAGATAGAGAAACTTGCTTTGGAACTTATGGTATTAGCTCGGAAGCTTAGACCCTATTTCCAAGCTCACACAGTCATCGTTCCAACTAAGTTCCTGTTCATACAAGTCTTCCAAAAGTCCAAAGCCTAAGGACGTCTTGCTAAATGGTCTATTGAGCTTGGAAAATTCAGCATCCATTTTAATTCTGGCACGACTATCAAAGGGCAAGCCCTGGCTGATTTCATCGCAAAATTCACCTACACACTCGAAAGCGCTAAACACAATAAACAGCTCAACCATAAGCCAAACTCGTAATGGAATTATTATGTTGATGGCTCTTTAAATGAGAATAGCTCAGAAGATGGAATCATTTTGGTCAGCCCAGATAGAGTGAAACTCAGCTGCACCGTCTGTTTCAGATTTAAAGCCACGAATAACCAAGCAAAATACGAAGCCTTGCTCATTGGACTTAGGTTGACCAAGGAAGTTTCATCTCAGCACTTGCTTGTTTATAGCGACTCATAACTCATTGTCAGTTAAGTCAACTTAGAATATCAAGCTAAGGGGGAAAAGATGGCCTCTTACTTGGTGAGGGTGAAGGAAATGCTAGGCTAGTTTGAGGCGGCCACCATAACACAAATACCAAAAGCTGAAAATGCAAACAACGATGCATTAGCTGGCCTCGCTACAGGACTTGAAGACAACCTACTCAAGATGGTCCCCATAAAAGTGCTAGAATTGCCAAGTATCGATAGACCCGAACAAGTCGGCAATATCTCAGATCAACCTAGTTGGAAGGACCCAATCATGGCTTATTTTTGCGATGTAACTCTCCTTACTGGCAAGTTTGAAGCTCGATGGTTGTACTACAGATTCGCTAGGTATTACGTACCTTGACAAAGACAAGCTATAAAAAAATAAAAAAATAAAAAGAGTTTCTCTTCGCCAATCTTTATTTGCTTAGATCAGGACCAAGTAAGATACACTCTCAAGGAAGTGCACATAGGCATATGTGAAAACCACTCAAGTGGCCGAGCTATTGCACGTAGAATACTCCGACAAGAGTATTACTGGCCAACCATCCAAGCTGATTCTTTGAGCTTTATCCGAAAGTTTGATAAGTGTAAACTTTTCTCTGCCATGCCACGCCAGCTTTCAGAATACTTGATATCGGTCTCGAGTCCTTGGCCTTTTTCTAAGTGGGACATTGATCTCATCGGTCCCCTACCAAGGCTCGAGGCCAACTTAGGTAAGAACTTCATATGGAAATATATAATCTACCAGTTTGGTGTACCCGTGAGCTCTTCTCTGATCATGGAACTCAATTACAAAATTAATGACTTCAAACCATTTGTGATCAACTTGGCTTCAAGAAGGTCTTCTTGTCTCCAACTCACTAAAGAGAAATGGCTAAGTTGAAGCAAAGTTAGAACAAAAAGATTGAAAAATCTTAAAGAGCTTGGATAGCTCCCTCTTATGTTATGGTCCTACATAACAAGTTACCAAACTACCATCGAAGAAACTCCTTTATCCCTAGCTTATGGAGTCGAGGTTGTCATACCTATTGAGCTCGGTATACCAACACTCAGAATCAAAAACTTTGATTAGGATAACAACAACATCCTCCTTGCCCTTGCCATGAACTTGCTTGCGGAAAGGTGCGATATGGCCCAAATCGGAGCTGTGGCCCTTCAACAAGTCGCAGCTTGGCATTACTATAGCAAAGTCAAACTCAGATGATTTTCTAGGGGAGACTTAGACCATGGAAAAGTATTTCTCAACACCAAAGAGCAAGGGGTTGGTGTTTTAAGTCCGAATTGGGAAGGACCATATCGTGTCCGCACAATCTTGCATGCGGACACTTATGAATACGAAACACTTGGGGGAAGGGCACTCAATAACCCATGGAATATCAAGCACCTGTGACGCTATTATCAGTGGGCAATATACTTTTATTTCTTTCTCTTATTCCAAGTTTTCTAATAAATCATGTAAGTTACGAAGATTTTCATGAATAAAAGAATTCTTCAATTTCTCCGAAGTCTAACTTTAATTGGTTCTCTAACCTTCAAAAAACTAACTTGCTAATTTTTTAGCTTGGCTTAAGAGGAATACATGATTGTGTTTGTAAACACACAATATAAATCGCAAGTATACACATCGATGCAAGTAATATAAGGCATGTTTGTTTCAATGACCAGAGTTTAAAAAACTATGGTTTGAGTCATTCAGTGATTCAAATCAATGTTTGTTTGTACAATGACTCAAATTTTAAGTTATAAAACTTGAGTTATTGGATGACTCAAATTCGTTGAATTAGAGTTTTGATTTTATGAGAATTCCAAATCTAACTCTAATTCATACAGCAACATGACCCATATTTTAACTCATTTTTATTTCTTTTATAACTTAATTCAACACAATTTATCCAGACACAAATTCAAGTTTTTAAAACTCGGATTCTAATTTCAGACACCTTTCCAAACACAAATTCAAGTTTTATGACTCAAATCACATAACTCAAATTTTATGACTCCAATCACATAACTCAAATCTTT
>WUAT03000004.1:2393124-2409251 GCA_010015005.3 Ulmus americana
TGAAAGTTATTCCCGAAATTAGAACTTGGTGAATAGATTTTAATAAAGTACACTTTACGTGTTTAGGTCACGTTCCATTAGTAGGGAATAAGAATATTGGGATTAAGGAGCACTACAAATAGGTAAGTGCATACCTCACCTTAACAAAATTTTCAAATAAACGTGCAGTATACATGTTGTATGTTATCAATATACATGTTGAAGTGATATTAGCTTTTTTGTGTAAAGGTGTTTAAGCATGATATGTATTTAAGCTATTTTACATAATATGTGGAAATGCATGTCTAGCTGTTTTGTGAATTACATGTTGTTTAAGAAATAATTAAGTGTAATATGTTGCTTGTGATAAACCTATTAACTGTTTGGTTTGTCACATATTAGTTAAGTTGTATTGTAATTTATTTGAAGTGTTAAGACATGTTTTAAGAAATCTATATTTAAGCATGATTCTAAGAAAAACCTTCTCATATAATCTAAACATTTAAGTTGTACTCCATAGCCTAATAATCCAAATAAAATTCTAGGTTTGAAAAGTTTAATTTAAGAAAATAATTTTAAGATTTAAGTGTCGTACCCAGCTTCTCATTTTTAGAGGTACATTCAAGATTAAGAATTAAGATTTAAGAATTCAAGAGTAATCTGGAGCAGTTGCCAATTGGATCCCCCAACTCTCTGATTACACCTAGGGTATGTACTCAGGGCCCAAATTTAAGATTGGTAATATTTTCAATAAAATAAGACATTTTAAGAATATAGAATTTTAAAGTATTACATACCCGTCATTGTATTGTGTTAAGCTATTGTGTTATTGATTGATATGTATCATTTAAGCTATTACGATATTTATATTTTGTGTACAATAAATACACTGCACATTTTGTGAGTTTGCACTCTGTACTTGCTAAGCTCCGGCTCCCGACTTACATTCATGTTGTAGATATGAAGAGTGTTGGATTATCAGACAAGCTGGTTAAGAGATGGTTTGAGAGGTGGGTTTGGAAATCTGCTACGCTGATTTTAATTCCGCAAAGTATTTAAGCGATATTTCTCAAGTTTATAACTTATTGGTTTGTAATAACATAAAGTCTAGTGAGTCTCTGGCTCGCTAGCATCTTATTGTTTTTCAGTATTTATTTATATTCCACAAAATGATTTAAGATACGAGTTAGTAATGAACAGGTTTACCAAGACACATAATTGGCTAACGATTTTGTAAACTAAAATGATTTCAAGCGAAACTTGTTTTAAGATATTAAAAAAAAAAATTTACTTTGATTTTTCATTGATAAAATTCTTGATATGTTTCGTGTCATTACAACCTTATGGGTCGGGTCAATACACGAATTGGTTCATCCTATCAAACAGGATTCTCCATGAGGCAATTAACAAGTGCCTCTTGACCTTTCGGGTCATTCCATTAACTCTTTATTAGTGGGGGGTAACATGAAATTAATGGTTCATAATGCCACATTATGGCTATCAGCATAACTGAGCCAACAACTAGCCACAATAAATGAGTGTAACTGCTGACCCTTCACATTATCTTATTAAGAGCTCACATTAACTCCTCATTTCTTATAAATACCAAGTAAAACCCCTCAAAGGAGGATGATCTTTTGGATACTCAGATCCCGAATCTGATCATTGGCATGTCTTTTCTCCTCTGAGAGCTCTTCAATTTCTCCATCTTCATAGTTGGTACCATCGGTTTCCTGATATTCTCCTTCTCCAATCCCCTTGCCGGGAAATGCCGCCGTAGCACCAAGTTCCGGCTTGCCTACCGTCTTCTGCCGCACCCAAACATTTCGGTCACGGTAACACTATTATATATTTACATATTCTCTCGGATCTTATCCTATTTTCTGTTAGCTAACTTGACCGTCGAAGATCCTTTGGCCGGCACCTCCTTGGTGTCAAGGACTTCACGATCACATCTGATTTCTCTGTTTGACAGGTCCAACAGGTTGCCAATAGACTCAAACACATGAAATTCAATTGTAGAATTCTATCATCTATATGCCAATTAAGTTTTAAAAAAAATACTCATAGAAGATAAGGGTAAATTCTATAGACTGTTAAGAATTGAATCATAATTTGAATAATTTTTTTATTTGAACCCAACACAAATAAAGAAAAGAACAGAAATTGAATAAATATTTTTATTTAAATCATCAAAACAGAATTTAGAAAATAGAGAAGAAAACATGTGCTATAAGTTCATTTTTATAATTTTTCAAACAACACCCTGTAAGTACTAAAATATAATTTTACTTTTTTTCAAACACACTAAAATATAATTTTCCTTTTTATTCTTTTGTATTTATCTCATTATTGTTAAATTAGTATTTCCTCATGCCTCTTTCTTCTGTCTCTTCTCTTTTGCTTTAGTTTAGTTGATTGTATGCAAAAACAAGCCAGCTAGCCCTTCATCTTCTGCAGAGACTTAGTGATGTCATCCATAACACATTTTTCTGCACTTTCTTCTTTTAGTAAATGGACTTTTCTTTTTTTAGTAATTTCTTTTATTAGAAAGGTGGGTAGAATAAGATTGTAGAAAAATAAAAAATCTTTATTTAGATTTGGTGCTACACCTACTATGCTAAAATGAGTAAAAATTTCTGCTACATAGAACAACTCCAATGGGCATGCTATTTGTAACGTTAATGTTAAATTTTAGTATTTTATTAAAAAAATATATTCTCCAATAGTATGGTAAATATAGCATAAGTTTTAACATATAGTATACTTGGTATTATATTTAGCACTAAGTATAACTTGGTATTTTGCAACACATTTTGAAATTAGTGATTGATTTGAGACCGTAATCATAAATTATTCTGAATTAGTGGGTTGGCTTCAAGTACTTGTAGTTTGAGTTTATTGCTTTGTTTCTACTTCAAGCACTTGAAGGTGTGTTGATTTGGATTTATACTTGATTTTTATGATTGAGATGAATAATTTGAAGCCATTTTTGAATTGAATTTCCTTCTAATTTGTGTATTCTAAGAAATTAATAGAGAGATTTTTGGAGTCCCCTCTAATAAGAAATCTGAGATTGAAGATTTGGTGAGTTAGGATAGTGTTATATGCAAGGATTTCCCCTCAAGATTAGAGCTTTTTTCCCCTCTCATTATGTTTGTGTATATATATATATATATTTGGTTTAAATAAGAAGAGTTGGGGAAATTTGTGCCTTTTCTCGCTCTTTCCCTTTTGCTAGGGGTTTATTAGAAGCTAATGAGAAATTATAAAATAATAATAATAATAATAATAATAATAATAATAATAATAATAATAATAATGGTTATTTTTGGTTCAAATCTTTTACTTCTTACTCATATATGTAATTTATTCAACAGGAGAAAGCTAAGTGCTAAAGGATATAGGGGGAATAGAGGTATGTTATTTAATCCAATGTCATCGCTAATGAATATCATACATATAAATTAATGTTTATAGCATTATGAAGCTCCTCCTGTATTGTTGGTGGGAATGTTAGTGCCGGGGACAAAAGTAGTTTAATGATTTTAAAAAATGTGGGTGGTAGCTGAAGAGGTGAGGGCAACGAAAGAGGTGGGTTGTGGTCAGAGGGTTGAGGGCGGCGAAAGAGGTGGATTGGGGGAATTCGTTGGGGATGTATGTTTGTTTTGTGGAAGAATATGTTTTTATTTTGTTGTTTTTAATATATTTAGGATTATTTATTATTATTTTATAAAATATTTTTAATTTAAATTTTGTATACAAGGGTAAAATTGACGTTTTATTTCATGAGAGGATCCTTTAGTATTTATGGTTAAATAGAGGGTACTCTAGCGAGTTTTTGGAATTTGGAGTCTTTTTATGCGATAAGTGAGAACTATAGGGTATCAATATGTAATTGTTGGGGTAAAAAATAGCTTACTAACTCCATCAAATATGAGAACATGGCCTAGTTAGAAGCTCGACCCAATCCGCATAGCCTACAATGCCACAACCTAGGCCCAACTTCGTTTAGTCAACTTGATACTTAGTCAAATAGACATTAGAGTCTTAGCATGGTCTGTCCCATGTTAGCGCAATTGACGATAGGGGAAACCACTTCATCCAAAAGGCGCAACAATAGATTTGGGAAGCCTATAAAAGAGTAAAGGTTAAACTGGGGTTACACAATATGGGCATGTTTGATTCAATATTTTGTAGTATTTGAAGCAAGATATTTGAAGTAATGGTTTTGTTCAGTTCAGAGTATTCTAAACAGAGTATTTATAAAAAGTGGTGGGGTCGCATAATTTAATAATAATATAATAGAAATAAATAATATTTTTATTAAAAAAATGATGGATAGATGTAATATTTTATTAAAAAGATAATGGAGATATGTAATATTTTATTAAAAAGTAGTGAGGTAGTGGAGATATGTAATATTTTATTAAAAATGTGGTAGAGATAGGTAATGTTTTATTAAAAAGGTAATGGAGAGATGCAGGGGCGGACCCAGGAATTTATGTTAGAGGGGGCGAAAATATATATATTTTAAATTAAGAATGTAAAAAAAAATTTCAGGGGGGCGAATGCATAAATTTTACATGTAGGGAGCAAAATATAAAAAAAAAAATCTATATGAAAACTAAAAAAGAAAAAAGTTCAGGGGGGGGGGGGCGCATTAGCCCCCACTTGTCATAAACTGGGTCCGCTAGTGGAGAGATGTAATATTTTATTAAAAAGGTGATAGAGATAGGTAATATTCTATTAAAAAGGTAATGAAGATATGTAATATTTTATTAAAAAAATAATTGAGAGAGATAATAAGGGAAAGAGAATTTTTTGAATAGGGTATTGGATATTGGTTTTTTCTTACTTTACTTTTTGATTTGCATTATTTCCAATAGCTTATTTCATTTATTATATTATACATTAAGAATCATCTATTAACTTGAGCGTTAGAGTAACTTTGGTTAGCACCACCCCATTGTCAAGGTTGATCCCATTATATCTTTGTTTGTTTTTCTACAATTTGGTGCCAATGATCAAAACAACCAGCCAGTAGATGATCGACTTTGACAATGGAAGAAACAAGTGAACTCCATTATCATTCCACCCAGAATGCCGCCCTAATGAACCGAATGGCAGAGATAACCGATCGTATAGATCAATTGGAAGTGCATAACAATGCTATAAGGACCGAAAATGTGGAGCTCCAACACCACGTGGGGTCTAAAAAACAATCTTAAAACTCTACTAGGGTTTGCGAATATGAGATTCCAAGTCTATCTTGAACAAATGGCGTAACTCGAGACAAACATTCTAGACATAAATGTTACAATTAGGCAGACAATCCGGCAAAAGTCTGCACCGACAATTATAAAAGAACTCATTTTAGGAGGCGAAGGAATACGAGTTGCCTCGCCTATAGCAGGTCCAGTCAGAAAAGAAACACAACGAGTTGTACCTGGCGTTCCTTTCTACTTGGTAACCCATAAAGCATAGCTCCAACGCTGCCTAGTAGAAAAAGATATGATCATGCAGATTCCAGGCATGCCTGCCCCTATTAAGAAAAGCGCATCCAACTGTTATGCAGACTCTCTGTTCACAAATAAGAGATAACGTTGCTTTAGTGGAGATGTCTAGAAAGTTCAATTTCCGTAACATGAAGTTGTACGATGAAACTACAGATCCAAATGACCGCATTGCAATTCAAGCAGTGGATGTCACAGCGCAGTTCAACAAAGAGAAGGTGGTAATCACCAATAGGAACGTAGAGACGACCATCAATGCCTTCAGAAACAGACTCTATTATGGCTCAAACCTTTGCAAGGAACTCATCGGATATTCATGAAAAAGCTTCAAGGATGTCTTGGCCAAGGTATGGGCCCATATTTGATGGGACAAAAGTGAAGCATATAGACTTTTCATATAGTAACGGTAACGATAACAGTAATAGTAACATTAATCATAACAATAATGGTAATGATAATTGTAAGGTTAAAGATATGCAAGATGAGAATGCAAAGTGTCACTTTCAAAATAACTTGAAATAGTTGATTTGGTGAGACAACATTACTTAAAGTAGTGGTAGTGGGACTAAATTACTAGTTTCACTTGCATCGTTTTATTGTGTCTTATAAACTTTAATACATTTGTAATAAATATTTGAACGAAATTTTTTTCTCCTCACAGTTTCATTTTCAACGTTATTCTTATGTTGAAACTATTTATTTCTTAAATTAATTAAATTTTCTTTACTTTCAATTTTTAGTCGACATACAAATTGTATATTTCAATATACTAAGTCAAATAGTTTGACAAGGCATTACAGTGTAGTTAATACAAGTATCCTAATATATCCCATTCAAAATAAATAAATAAAAATCCTATTATATCCTTTTAAAAAGCATCCTAATATACATATATATTTTATAAAAAAAACAATACATGTTGTTTATTTTGAAAATTTTAATTTAATAGAAAAAAGTGATAGGAAAGAATCTTGTAAAAAAGTAATGAAATTTAAAAAATTCCTGTCAAAAAAGAAAAAGAAATTTAAAAAATTAAAATCGTATAAAATATCCCAAAAATATCATATGGTAAAACTGAAAAAAATAAAAAAGAGAAACCCAAAATGATGGCGGGAGAAACCAAAAATGGTGGCGAAATATTTTTTGAACTCCAAAATTTGTGTTAAAAAACCATGGATGAAAATGAAAATAGTCACAAACCGTAGGAAATTTTCGGAAATAATTTTGGATAAAGCGCGCGTTTAAGTCCTAATAACCACCCGCCAAAAACTCGCCTAAATTTCAAAACAAACAAGCACAAATTCCAGTCCGCCAATCTCAATCCAATCGCGTCCGTCCATTTCGATCCCCAAATATCCAACGCTCTTACGTCATCGATCCGCGCCTCATCCCAACAACCAATGAAATCTCACCTCTTCCGCTATATAAATAGAAAACCAAACCCACAAAAATAATCCACACCCACCGCTCTCTGTAAAACTCTCTCTCTAATATTCCCTTTATCTCTCTAGAAAACTCTTGTTCGTTCAGCAATGGCACCAAAGGCAGAGAAGAAGCCCGCCGAGAAGAAGCCTGCTGAGGAGAAGAAGGGCGAGAAGGCTCCGGCGGAGAAGAAGCCCAGAGCCGAGAAGAAGCTTCCCAAGGATGCTTCCGGTTCCGATAAGAAGAAGAAGAGGACGAAAAAGAGCGTAGAGACATACAAGATCTATATCTTCAAGGTTCTGAAGCAGGTTCATCCCGATATCGGAATCTCCAGCAAGGCCATGGGGATCATGAACAGCTTCATCAATGACATTTTCGAGAAGCTTGCTCAGGAGGCTTCCAAACTCGCTCGCTACAACAAGAAGCCAACCATCACTTCTCGGGAGATCCAGACCGCGGTCAGGCTTGTTCTTCCCGGTGAGCTCGCTAAGCACGCCGTCTCCGAGGGAACCAAGGCTGTCACTAAGTTCACCAGCTCTTAGATTGCTTTTCTACTGGTATTTCGCTCTTCATGGGACTGATTATCAAATTAGGGTTTCAATTTAGGGTTTCCGGATGTAAAGGCTTTTTTGTTTTTTCTTTTCTTTCTTGTTTGCTTTTGGTAATGTTTGGTAGGATAGTTGGAGCCGCTTTTGTGTAGTCCCCGCTGGTATAACATTTTATGAAAATGCTTTAATTATTATTCAGTTTTCTTATGTTCTTGATTCATTGCTATTTGATGTTCTTGTCAATGTTTTATAAAATGTTGAAACTACTAGATCAATCCAGCCTTCAATTGCAAGAATAGACGTAAAACTTGTTATGAACGCTCTTGAAGGTATAACCCAAATTGGCTCATCAAATTCAATCAATTTATCTCTTGTGATGAAAGTGTTTGTATTAGATTCTTGATATCTTTTGTAGATTTCTTTTTCGTTCTCTTCTGTGATTTCCATTTGAGATTGAAACGATCGATGATATTCCAGGAAAATTAATGAAACTAGTATTATGTGAAACGTACATAATTTTACATGGAAAAAAAAAAAAAGATAGTCCAGCCAAACACTGCAGGACCGGATGTAAATCTGTTGTTGTAGCTTCAGTGAATTTTCCATGTAACCAATCTGTATCTATATATGTTTATCTCTAATCAATATCAGCGTGTACATAATCTACAAACACAAAATTCTTCTGGAGTTCACCGAAAGCATATGCCAAACCGGCACTTATAAGTGCAATTCCGGCTATAAGTAATCTGAATTGAATTTCAGAAGGAATTCCAGCCGCTGCACAGCAAAAGACCGTTGCGCCGATTAGCAACTTTTGCCATATTTGAAATGCTTCATAAGCTCCTTTACACGATGAACAATTGAGCGTGTGCTGCTCAAATCTGTCCAACATCTGAAAGAAGAAAAAGATGAAATACAAAATCAATACAATTGCCCTTTTGCAAATTCAAATTCTGTTTGCTCTAGCCTCTACCAACCTGGCGTTTGGACAAGATCGTTGACGGCAAAGGCTGTTGGCTACTTGTTCCGAACCAGTCCGGTTGGCTGTTGCCGTGGCGTCTGAGCCAGTTTCGAAATGCCAAAACGAAACGATCCGATTGTGTAGGTGTGAATGTGAGTTTGGTGTATTCCTTGTTAACATCAGTACAATCCTGCTTTGATTTAGAGAGGAAGATCTTCTCTTGTCCCTGAAGAACGATCATGTCTCCATCATACACTTTGTTTGAAGTCCAGTGTTCGTGCCATCTCGGAACCACCTAAAGTCCGTACAAAACCCGAAAACAAGATTGAGATTATTGAGTCACAAAGCAGATGAAGCCAGAAATAACAGGAAAAAAATGTTCTGTAAATGTGTTTGTGCTAGAGAAGTTTTTAAGTTTTATGGCCTCGAAAGCGGGTGGTTCTTTAATTCTCTCGGTAACATTTAACTGTAGAGCAGAAAACATTTTTCTAGCCAACTATTTAGGGCATGTTTAGATTCATTTTTTGTTTTTTAAACAGAGCAAAATGCGAGGATTTTCTCAAAAGAGCACAACAAAAAAGAAAAAGAAATTAATGTTATCACGAAAAAGAAATTAATGTTATCACATCGGATTTAGTTCTACAAAAATGAAGAATTGTATTGAATTTGGCAGCACATGGATGTGTTAGGCCACTCAAGATGATTCTAGTTATCTGTAATTCAAACTGAGATATGATAGAGATGAAATTTGGAGAGTTTTATATACTTCTCAAAAGATAAGAGAATCAAATTAAGAAAAACGGCTGAAAAGGTTATGACCATTGGATGAGTGATGATATTGCCATAAATTTATATCCAGAAAAAAACCAACTGTTTATTCCTTACCTGCCACCATGCAGACCCTGGCATTGTGAATTGGAAGAAATTTCGAGCACTACAAACAATAGAACGCGTCTTCCCGGGTGCCATTGGTACATTGAACGAACAAATCCAGATAACCCATTTCTGATCACCAAATAAGGGGAGTTTTGTGTCTATCTCTATTCTGAAAGTCAAAACATAAATGTAACTATGTAAGTACATGCATATCGGTCTTTCAGAAGCAACCACCAGTAAAACTACAATGCTCGAGCATCTAGGAGTAAAGATTGAAACAAAGAGCTACCAGAGACAATGTCTTTAATAGCATGAATAATAAGAGTGATGAATTTACTTGTTCATATAATAACATGGTGCGACAAATTCAGCACTGATCCGCGGATTCCCTTCATTAGCTCCGGCAAACCCCCAATGACCGCTAGATTCCACTTTAAATGGCAAAGGCTTGGCTCTATCTCTCCTTCCTGTAACCTGTGGAGTGATTTCTTCATTAGCACCACAAGCATTATTTCTAATATGCCAAGTACATTTCCTGATATAACTCATTCTATAAGGACTAGTTTGGTACATGGAGGCGATGACATTGGATGAGACTATTGTTCTGTTTTTACCAGTAACAGAGCAAAATAATCCCATCCAATGCTGTGTTGTACCGTGTACAAAACTAGGCCTAATATAGACTGCCCAAAACACCAAGAAGCAAGTTAACATGTGGTTAAACTCAGATACAATCAAGCCAAAAAAAATACTAGGGGCCTGTTTGGGGAGGATTCAAATACGCTGTTTTAATCACCAATTATGTTTAACTCGTCAATACTCTACCAAATAGCAATTCACTACGTCAAATACTCTGTTTAAACTATATGGCAGCATCTATCAAACTCTATAAATGTACCTTGTGATGAGCAAAATCGATGTGGGACGGATCTGAGACATTTTCCATGAGCGTATCATAGCCATAGAATAAATCACGCTGAATTGTCACAGTTGAAAACTCAGGTTTACCAAATTCATCAGGCAACCTATAACATCACAAAACCATTAAAATAGTCAAGAAATCAGGCCAATCAAGCTATACACAATTAAAATACCATTTAAAAGACTCACTTTTTTAATCTTTATTTATAGAAAAGGTAATAAACAAATCAAAGAGTTTTGATTAGAGGATTTACATGGGAGGCTTGGTGGCTTTTGCTCTTTCCCAGCCATTTTCGTCTGGCCAAACAAAGAGCAAACCTTGGGAGACCATTGTGGGGAACCTGGTAGCACATGCTCTTGGAGACTTGATGGCTCGAGCTTCAGGGCCCTCTGGTGATGCTTGGGGGATTTTAGCACAAGATCCACATCCATCAAAGGACCATCCATGATACGAACACTGCAAGTTTCCATCTTCATCAATCCTCCCCTCCTGCAAATCCAAATTAATTTGTTGGAATCATGACAAAAAACCCAGAAAAACAATTTTCTCAGTAACCAAACAGACAATTAGCTTACGGATAAAGGGGCGAGTCTATGGGGACATTTGTCATCGAAAGCGACCCATTGGCCGGTGGATTTTTCATTCCAAAGAACAAGGTCTCGACCCAGAAGCTGAAATGGGGTTGGCAATCGAGGATCCAAATCTTCAATCAAAGAAACTGGGTACCAATGATCCCTCCAAGAGAATTTCGAAGAAGAACTTTCGTTGCCGGTCTCATCTTCAACTCCATCTTCTTCTTCTTCTCTGTGGGTCTGATCAAGCTCGGAGCTTGAAGGTTGGGTTGGAGGAGCAGCTACTCTTGAAGGCGAGAAACTCGTCGACCTAGCTCCGATTTTATGGGTTGAGAAATTGGTAGAGATCAAACTAGGAAGGGTTCTAAAAGGTTTGTTAGTTGGAGATGAAGAAGAAGAAGAAGAAGAAGAAGTAGAAGATAATGCAACAAACGAAGCAGAAGCTGAAGAAGAAAGTAGCAGTGCCATTATGGGTTTTTCTCTGTAAACTTGATGGATTTTTCTTGCGTTTTCTCGAGAAAAAGAGAGTTTGGCAGGGTCTAGAAAGTGGAAGAGTTTACGTGCAAGCTTCAAATGGCTCTTTCTCTGGTCACTTCAAACCGGTAAAAATCTTTGATTTTGTACAAGATTGAGAAGATTTAACCCTAGTTTTAGAAGAAAATTTGAGTAGAAATATCAAACATGTAGAATTGTTAGGAAAATTCACGTCCACAAGTTTGGAGGGACAACGATTCAGACAAAACGACATATAATGTGAATAGAGAAGCTAATATATACACGTTTGGCTTTTGTACAAGGACTTCTACAAAAAAGCCAAACTCAAAGTCATCTGTTTCAGATAATATGAAATTAATTTTTCTTCGTCTTTTTCTTTTTTTTTTTTTAGCTTTTACAAATTCACAACTAATTTGGTACATTACATATAACTTGTAAGTTGTAATGTCTTAAGTATGTGATATTTTTTGAATAATGCTATCTTAAGATTTTACTTTGTTTTATATCAAAATCTTTAAAAAAAAAAGAAAAAAAAAATTCTATAAATTACTATGTCAAAATTTCATACTAATATGCAATATGAAATCATAATTTTTTTTTTTAAGGAAATGAAACTATATGTGATATCACTAATATTATTAAAAGTTATTTTGTAAAAAATTATAAATCTAAATGTATTATCAAAAAGAAAAAAAAGTACAAATGTAAATATGAAACTATTATTTTTGGTAAGTTGGGATGTTCATAGCGTAATGGCCTATGGACCAGAGTGGGCATGCCCAATTTGAGAGGATTCCATCTTGTTCAATTGTCAATTCTTGTTGTATTTATGTGTTGCCTTCCATTCTAGCAAAAGGGAAAAAGACCATTCTTGTCTGTTACAATCAAGATTTCCCCTTAAATTTCTCAAGGTTATTGGCTCAAATAACATATTGATTATTGAATGTAGACTATAACAATAAAATTATTCCTTCAATACAATACAATTGAGCCTTTTGAAGAAATATTGTACAATAAAATCTAAGTGAAACTAAAGAAATCTGTTTCTAATTTTCACATAAAATGATATTAGGCCACAAAAAAATGAGAGTTCATTGGGAGAACTGGTGAGCCATCATTCATCTAGTTGTGATCAAGAAGAGTTTATTTCCAGTCCAGACATGTACATCCATCTACTAGCAAACGATCATTTCTTTGTGTATGTCGGATAATCAGGTCCAACGTCGCGTGAACCAGTGTTTATATAGGGACCTCGGAATGTAGCCTGGGGTGGCAACGGCTTTGTTGGGTCAATTACAGGCTGCCTTGATGACCTAAATTAGGTAAACCACATCAGTCTAAGTTTTGCAGATGCCTTCGAAATACATACACTTGTGAGTTGAGAATATACTTACGCCATATAAAAGGGAAACGCCAAGCCTGCAGAGGCAAAAATGAATAAGCCAGTAGCAACGATGATATTCCGTCCACGGGCCATTGAGAATTTGAAATCAGGCAAAACAAGGTAAGACCTAAAGAAGCAAAAAAGAAAGTAAACACAAGCAGACATAATTCAAAAACATATTCTTAACTTTTATGAAAATGTAATGACTCCATATTTCAATCTATCCCATGCATGTGTATACCGGGAATCAATTTTCAAGTTCATCATCGTAACCATTGAAACATCTACACAGCAAGAGGCATGGACATTAAAAAAACAAAGGTAAGAAAATATCAGTGTATGCCCCTCCTCTCTCCCACCATCTTTCAAGGTTGCCAAGTGCAAAGAAAATTGAGTAATTTAGTCACACATCGTTATAAATCTTTTGAGCATCAAAGCTTAGCAGATGCTGTGTAATATTTTCATATCAAACTCAACTTTTCAAGTCAAATTATTCCAAACAAGCATGAGAGAGAGAGAGAGTACAAATTTCCTGCAGAAGTATAAAGTAACATATCTAAGATTTATGAGAGGAGAATGTCCAGATAACTAAGAGGTTGTTTGGTATTGTTTCTATTATTCGTGTAAAGAGAATGAAGGGCGGAGATTGTCAAAAGGAATGCTCCTTGGATAATTATCCACCCTTTCGTTTTGTAAACCAAAAAAAAAAAAGAGATACAAACAAGCCCCAAATTCACATTAACAACTAAACCAGTGTGTATAGCAAGATATTACAGTTACTAGGTATATACAGCCTATAAGAAAAGGCTAAGCCAAAGCAGTTACAGGGCAACTCTTCTTGGCGAGTCAGCAGAGACATCTAAAGCTAGAAACCTCAGACAGTAGTGCTTGCCAAGTAAGAAATGCCCTACATCTGTTCTGCTTAGTGAACAAAGAGTTCCTCATGCATGCTGCTTAGGCATGCAACTGCTTCTTGGTTCAAATGCGAACCTGGCACGAGCTTTTATAAGCAGAGCAAGAAACATAGCTATTTCATCCAAAGGGCTTATACCGCAAATATCCATAAAGGGCTGCTTTCTATAGGGTTTTCAAAATGAGGTCATTTTGTTGCTAAATGCTAGACATCTTTCATCTTTTCTCTATACCTTAGTCCTGAAAATGTTCTCCCTATCTACATATATGAGATTCTTCATCCATTCTTGTTTTCTATTCATAAAGAAGATGCCCATTCCATAAGGTGGGCATATCCATGTTGAAATTCTAAGTTTTTTGTTTTCCATTGACACTCTCAATTTGCACAACTCACAGCTTCAGAATGTCAGACCAAATGAGAAATGGTCCTTGTGGTTGTGTCCACCAAGATAAATGCACAAACATTTTACAATGCTCCTTCATTACTCATCATTCCATATGTAATCCAAAATTTATCAAACAAAATAAAAGTCCCAACAAAATTGAGATCAATGATATTCCAAACGCCCCTTCTTGTCTTTAATAATTTCTTCTAACAAAACCAAACCAGTCTTAATTCCTAAGATTAGAAAAAAATTCCACTCCACAAAGAACACATACTGTCTTTTGATAATAACAAAAGAATCAAAACCCAATTCACCTATTTGCATTTACCAACATAAAAGAGCCTGAATCACAAAGAACTTGAAATGACAAAAAACAACAACAATAATAATAATCAAGTAAAAAAAAATAAAAAATTGGGACTAGTTTGCAAATTTTGTTTCTAGAGATTTTGAGCATTCAAGCAACGTTACGAATCAGAATGAGGGTCCTAATTTTGTATTATAAATCTTAACCGTGATTTAAGAGCAATAAAAGCAAAAATTTGGTATTGATTTTGGGAATGAAACCCTAACACCAACACGATATAGCGTAAAATGCTTTCTGGGTATACAGAATAAGCAACTTACTTCTAATTTCTCTGATACTGGATTTCAGTTTCTGCTACTCTTCCAGATTTTGGAGATGGAGGAACTACAAATATGTAAGATTTTTGTATTTTTTGGGAAATTTGTTCGAATTTCTTTAAGTTTGTTCATATATAATAATTATGCAAAAATTAAAATGATAGTGTTGGGCCGTTATTTTTTAAAAAAACCGACAATTTGAGTCCGGCCCAAACTTAGTAGCTCGATCTCCTCTGTACTCTCTCCAGGCTTTCAGCTCCAATAATTTATTATTAGGGATAATCTCATTTTGGTACCCTGCATTTAACTAAAAATACACAAAGAACCTTCGGTTTTAGGAAATATAAAAATAATTCTCTGCCTTTAACATAAATTTCGTTTTGGTACCCTGAGATTGCCAATTTTTTCAAAAATTCCAAAAATACCCTTTCTATTTTAATAAAAGTATTTATAAATTAAAATTTTAAAACTAAATACAATAAATATATATATTCTTAAAACTAAATACAATAAAAATTTAAATTAAACATATATTTAACAACCATCTCCATCACTTTCAACCTATTTCCAACCATCCCCTCTGGCCATCTTTTTCGGTTATCCCCTCTGGCCATCTTTTCCGGCGATGATTACAAAAATAACTTGATATTTTTCCCCACCTACCCAATCACCATCTCCATCCACTGCCACCCACGCCAGCCGCCACTGACCATCATTTACCTGAAATAATTTCATCTCTGCAAGATCAAATTTCACGGACATTTACCTAAATCTAAGCATCAAAAAAATCCAAGCATCAGACAATCATTTCCCTAAATCCAAGCATCAAATCTGACCACCATTTACCTAAATCCAAGTAGCAAAAAAATCACATAAATTTCAGACATTTGATCCCATTCAAACAATCAAAATTCAAAAAACACAGAGAAAGAAAAAAAAATTTTTAAAAAAAAACCCGGCAAACCAAAGTGCCTTTGACCCTTTTCCCGAGCCCGGATCACATCCAGATTGGTCTTCTCCTCCTTACTCACAAAACCCGGTCTAAGATGGGACATCACATGCAAGGTGAACCCTGGTGAGCAAAGGCGGACCGCGTGGTATGGTGGTGGCTGTGAATCGCGAAACAGAGGGCGACGGTTCGAGGGAGTTCGAGAGATGCAGAGAGCAAGCATAATGGGTATTGGGTTCCCCTTTTCGAAGGGGACCCTTTGAGAATAAACGACATCAAGAAAAAGGGGAAAATCAGAGCGGCCAAACATAGATCTGAGGGAATCTGGAACCGGCGAGAAGAGGGGCAGCCGGAAAACCCTCTTGGTCGCCTGGGTTAACACCACACGCAAGGAGGGACATCGCACACGAGGTGAACCCCGGCGAGCAGAGGCGGACCGCGTGGTATGGTGGTGGCAGCGAATCGGGTTCCCCTTTTCGAAGGGGTGAGCGGAGAAAATGGGTGGGGAATGAGAATGACAAAGAAGAGGGGGGGGGGGGGGGGGGGGGGGGGAGGGGGGGGGGGGTTTTGGGGATAATTTC
>WUAT03000004.1:2409351-2424215 GCA_010015005.3 Ulmus americana
AGTCATTAATCTCTCTCATGTTATTGTGTACTAGCATTTGTACATAAAAGTGCCCCATATGTTAGATGGTATTCTTGAACTGTAGTGCTAGTATACAGTAACATTAGAGGTTTAACGATGAAAAAAAAATTTAATAAGGAAGCAAAATGTCAATTCGAGTAAACGAAAAAAAGGGCTATTTGCGCCAATAAATTCTTTTTTTTTCTTTCAAACACTTAATTTGTGAGACCGACCAAAAATTAATTTAAATACATTTTTATTTTTATAATCCCTTATTACATTCTCTTAATAATATAATTAATTAATTAAATTAAGGTTGAGTATTAAGTTTTTTTATTTTTATTTTACTATTTGGATAAACTATTAATTATTTTTTAAGTCTTTTTAAACGCAACTTATTTGTTTCAAAAACATTTTTTAGCATACTTTTCTTTTAATAGATATTATGTCTATGTTTGGTTCATCATTCTAAATAAGCATTTTAAACAGGGTTTTTGTTTGGTTGAGAGTATTCTAAACGTAATTTTTGTAAAAGATAGTGGGGTTCAAATTTTTTGTAAAACATAATTATTTCTGCAGTTGCATGGATCTTCTTTTGGCTTGGGGTTTCTTCCGAGAACGGCGAAGCAAGGAGTATAACTAGGCCAAGAAACTAAAAGATCCCAAAAAATGGGTGAGGTAGGAGTGGTGGCCGGAGGTGAACTGGGGGTGATGGAAGTCTAGTAAGAAGGAGGAGACCAAGAGGTTGGTGGGGTGGTGGTGTGGAGTATTAGGTTTTTTGTTTTATTATTATTAATTATAGATTTTTAATTATTTTAAATAACTTTTGTTTTATAAATTATCTTTAATTTAAAAATTAAGAGTAGTTTTGGTATTTTTTGAAAAATGGATGAGTTCAGGGTATTAAAACGTTATTTATGTAAACTAGAGACTTCTATTTGGTATTTTTTAAAACTCGAGGTATTTATTGAAATTTCATAAAACTAGAGAGTACCAAAATGTAATTATCTTTTAAATTTATATGTTTGACTTATATGTAAATTAGTTTTAATTTAAATAAAATTAAATTATAAGAATGTTAAAATAGTTTAAAATTAATTAAATTTTTTCTTCGTTATCATCAAAGTTATTGTCGATTTTTTTAAGATTGTCTACATGGATATGATTATCCAAACAATACGCTATTCTCACATATCTTTTTGTAGTTCAAGCTTTAAACTGTTTTCCCTCACTACTTTTGTCTAAATTTTCAACAGTCTATCATTTCGTATACATTATTCACTAACTTGTCAATCAAAATATTTTTTAATTGGGATCGTGTTTGTTCTCCTCCGCACATGACTGAATTACGTTAAACTTATCTATCTAATTTTGTCTTCTATTGACATTACACATAAATATTTCATAATCATTTCATTTATGATTTTATCTTTATAATTAATTATATTTAAAAAGTTAAATTATAACATTAAATATACACTATTAAATCTTCAATTATATGTACAATAAGTGCGTAACATAATAAAATTAGTCCAGTAAAAAAAAAATTCCAATTAAAACACAAGCTTGTTTGTTTTAATGGTTAGAGTTTAAAAATTTATGGTTTGAGTTATTTTTAACTTGAATCGATGTTTGGGTGGCCAAAAAACTTACGTTCCACCTTATGAAACTAGAATTATTTTTAATTCAAATTATTCAAAACTTGAATTTTGATTTTGTGAGAATTTTAATTTTAACTTTAATTTAAATAGTGAAAAGACTTATATTTTATTTTATATTTTATTTTTTTTTACAACTCAATTGAATCCGATTTATTCAAAAACAAATTTAAAATTTTTAGAACTTAAATTATAATTTCGGACACATTTTTAAATATAAATTGGAGTCATATAACGCGTATTTTTAAAATTTGAGTCGGTGAATCAAATAACCCAAAAGAAACATAAGCGCAAGAACACGTGGCAATCATCTTTCGTCACAACCGGGTTTGTCGTTTAGCAAATTAATACTTTGTACACCTTCCCTCACTGACAATCACAAAACCGTTTTCATCCAAAGCCAAAAAAGAACCCCCTACGAACTATCTTCTCCTACGCGAACCAAACCAAACCAAACCAGATCCCTTTCTTCTTCCCACTCGATCACTTCGAAGCTGAAGAAGTTTATGCAAATGGCTCCGATTCCTTCGGAGAACGGCGTCGAAGGAGACGACGAGAGAGAAGAAGAGGAGGAGGAGGACGAAGAAGAGGACGAAGAAGAAGAAGAAGAGGAAGAGGAAGAAGAGGAGGAGCCTAGGCTTAAATACCAGAGATTGGGAGGTAGCATTCCTTTCTTGCTAGCCAGCGATGGCGCTTCCTGTATTGCCGTTGCTGAGCGGATGATCGCGCTTGGGACCCATGGTGGTGTTGTTCATATTCTTGATTTTCTAGGTAACCAGGTGAGTGGTGAGATATACTTGGCTTTGATTTTGATTATTGTATTTCTGATTTGTTTGGTTTGGCAATGTGTATTTGTTTTGGGATTTTGTGAATTTGATGGTTTGGCGTGGAATTGGATTGATTTTGTGGAAATTTGATTTGAATTTAGCTTAAATTTGGGGGTTTTTGTGCGTGATGGGTTATTTGAAATCGAGTATAGGGCCATGAACATGGTTCCAGGAGCTGAAATTAGGGAAGGAAAATGAAATAGTTTGAAGAATTTGGTAAAGTTCCAATTTTTCAAGTATTGCAGTGGAGTTACAAATGGTACCAAGTTTCTGAAGTTGTGGTCTTTAGTTGGTATGTGTCTTGGCGAGAAGTTTCCTGTATTGCCACTGGTGTCTTTGGCATCTTAATATACATTGCTTTTGATCTTTAAACAGTCGATGTAGGGTTCATTGTTTTTTATCTTAAAATCGTTGAAATTTTTAAAGCATTTATTTTGCACCAATGTGTTGGGAATAGAGTCCTCTTATATAATTAAAGCCGCAATTTTACTCAGGAATATCCTACATTATATATTTGGGGGATGGAATTGTCTCTTTAAATCAATGACAATGAGTTTAGAAAGCTTCTATCAGATTGTCTACAATTAGTTTATTGATTCTGCTTTCTTTTCTCCTACTGCATTCTATCATTAGTACTTTATACATGCTCTTATGATCATAATTCTTTGTTAAGTAATTGTTACACACCAAATATTTCTCCTACGGGGTACTGCTATTATTCCTTAATCAGTATTGAGTTGAATGTTTGTTTAGAGAGATCTTAGTGACACTTTTTTTTTTCTTCATATATATATTTTTAAATTCCTGCTACATTAAAACAAAATGCAAAGGTCATTTGATAATAGTTGATTGCCTTAAGCAAACCCATGCAATTTTTTTGCTGGTAGTTTCGTTTTTCCCCTATTATCCTTCTTATTTGTCTTTTAATCTTGAGCACACATAAATAGCTAAACCTACATAACTTTTGCGTATGTTAACTGGAATGTGGAATCTGAAAGGTTTTTCTATTTCTAGTCATCTTATTATTGTTTTAAATGCAAGGGGGGAAAAAAGACAAGAAACTTTAAATCATATTTTTGATTTTTTGTTAAGGTTTTGGTATTACTCTGTGATAGTTAAGAGTTCTGTCGGGGATACTTATTTAAATTGACTTATTAGCATACGTAATTCTTTTTGTCTTGAGTTATATCAAGTCTGACAGGTAGTTGCGTTTAGGTGATGCCGTTTATGGGAAGAAATTCCATGACCTTGATTTGCTTCTTCACAGGTTAAGGAATTTACTGCTCATACTGCCGCAGTGAATGACCTCAGCTTTGATACAGAAGGCGAATATGTAGGAAGCTGTTCAGATGATGGATCTGTTGTTATAAACAGCCTTTTCACTGATGAGAAAATGAAGTTTGAGTATCATCGTCCAATGAAGGCTATTGCTTTAGACCCAGATTATGCCAAAAAAGCATCTAAAAGATTCGTGGCTGGTGGTTTAGCTGGTCACTTGTATTTTAATTCTAAGAAATGGCTGGGCTTTCGAGATCAGGTTTTTGCTGTACTGTTGACTTATGTTCAAATGTTGCTTACTTTGCATTTTAGGTGTCTCAAAACTGAAAGGTTGTCTGTTAGGTTTTGCACTCTGGTGAAGGTCCAATACACACAGTAAAGTGGAGAACAAATCTCATTGCTTGGGCAAATGATGCTGGAGTCAAAGTTTATGATGCTGCCAATGATCAGCGTATAACATTTATAGAAAGACCGCGAGGAAGCCCACGACCTGAGCTTTTGCTCCCTCACTTAGTTTGGCAGGTTAGCTAATATTTACATTCACATGCAATGAGCAAATAAGTGACTGTAATTTTTTAACATACTAATTGAAGTAAGTGTTTTTGCTTATATGCCACCACTTATTGTCCTTCTGTCACATTTAGGATGATTCACTCTTGGTTATTGGTTGGGGAACATCGGTGAAAATTGCATCAATAAGAACAAATCAGCAGAGAGCAACCAATGGGACGTATAAAAATATTCCATTATCTAGCATGAACCAAGTGGATATAGTGGCATCTTTTCAGACCAGCTATTACATCTCTGGAATTGCACCCTTTGGTGATTCTTTAGTTGTTCTGGCCTATATTCCTGGTGATGAGGATAAGGAGAAGGAATTTAGCAGCTCTGTCCCATCACGACAGGTATTTTCTCGTATTAGGAGATGCATTTGTTCTTTTATTGTTGACTTTGAACCCAATATCAGTGTTTTAATGGTGCCTTTTATAAAACTGCTTTTGAAGTAACATTCATGAGAGGAGTTCAGGCTTTGGATGAAGCACTTGTGATAGCGGTAGTTGTCAATTAATTTTATGAAATTTCCTAAGGTTTATTTGCTAATAGAGGTGCACTTCTTTCTTGTTGAACATTGTAAAAATGCAAATGTGTGTTCTCACTTGCTCCTTGAGTGTACAGATGGAACCTAGTTATCTGGGTTTTCGGTTTTTTGTGAATCATTTGAAAGTCAAGTGTGCAACCATAATTTTTTTAACTGACTTTTTTTGGTTAGTGCCATTGAAACTTCAAATTTATTATTGCCACTTTTAATTCTTTGAGTGATGTAGAGCTCTCTAGTTTGACTAATTTAAATTTGAACCAGAAAATATGGTAACAGTGGTTATTAGTGCACTTTGTATCCAAAATTGTCTTAAATTTCTTTTTAAATATTCTGCTGTCATAATATGGTGTGTGTCTTTATCCAGGCAACAGTAATTGTTTATAATTACAGTAGGTTGTCTTTTCCTATCAAAATTGTGCTGTAAGGCAGAACATGATTATGATCCCCCCTGTCTTTAGAAAGCAATATTTGTTTCTCACCTATGCAAATTATTTTAAGTAGGGAAATGCACAGAGACCTGAAGTACGAATAGTATCATGGAATAATGATGAACTTTCAACCGATGCCTTACCTGTACTAGGCTTTGAGCATTACAGGGCGAAGGACTATTCCCTTGCTCATGCTCCTTTCTCAGGTTATATGCTTTCATTGAAGTTCATGGTGTTTTGATTGTAGGTTGTTTGCAGTTGAATAGTTGTAAAACATTTTCATGTGAATCTAGGTAGCAGCTACGCTGGCGGGCAGTGGGCTGAAGGTGATGAACCATTGTACTATATTGTATCCCCGAAGGATGTAGTCATCGCTAAACCCAGGTTGGTTTTGACTCTCTACTTTTTGCTGTGCTTCGTCTTTACGTAGTGAATGATGTATGCACATTAATTTTATGATTGTAACTACATTAAATGTTGATAACTCGTATTTTGTGTGACTGGAACTCCTACAGTGATATGGTATGTACCAAGAATCTTCTCTGTTAAAGTAATATGTGTTCCTTATATCCAAAAAAAAAAAAAAGAAAAGAAAAGAAAAGAAAAGAATCAGACTGCTATGTTTTTCAAAATGACAAATTGACTGGAATCCTGAATTTTGTCTTTAAAAGGTAAAATCAAGTGTTACCTCACCGAGGATGATGATATTGATGGTAGAGTTTTTCTTTCTTCTACATGAAGCTGTTTTGTCTATGGTTCTCAGTGAAAATGGATGTCTTTGATTTAAACTTTCCTCTATTCTAAGTATGTGACCTTTTAGTGTTTATACTTGACAGTTGCTAGTATGTGCAGATATGTGTGTGTGTGTGAAATATGGAATTTATAAAAGATTAACAAATAGTCTCTAATCAGATGGGTACTGTTTCTTTTGGAGGGGATACTCATTTCATTTATAGAAGATTAATACATAATCTCTAATCATAGGGCCCATGTCTCATTGTCATCATCATCATCATACGAGATAATAAGAAAAAAAATTAAGGTGCAAAGCTGTGAAGGCATGAAAGTAGGACTTTGTATATATAAGCTTATGTGATGACTCATTGAAGTTTTATGCATGCATATAGTCTTAGTAGGCTGCCTTGCACTCTGTATACCATTGCTATCCTCTTATCTCCTACCTCTTCTTCCCTTTATCCTGAAAATGTGAGACAGTTTCACGATTTAAGTACTTGTATTTGAGCGGTTCCTTGCATTGTGCTAATGAATATATTTTATCTAATAACTCTGATCGTAGATCAATATTTCAACTATATGAAATCTTTTGGGTTTTTTACCCCTATGATAAATTTTAATTTCTTCTTTTGTGGTGGTCATAGTATATATGTGTATTTAAATCTTTCATGAAATTCAGAGATGCTGAAGATCATATAGCTTGGTTGCTTGAACATGGGTGGCATGAAAAAGCCTTGGCTGCAGTCGAAGCAGGACAAGGACGCAGTGAACTCCTCGATGAGGTATTTTCAACTCATTCTTGTTCAATGCTTACATCATTGAGGAACAACCATGTGTACTTTATAGACTCATCGTAGCTTTTTCTCATGTTAAATTATTTAGAGTGATCATAGTGGTCAATTAACATAAGTAGTTGTTTTCTCAAGAACAATTGAAATCAGTTGATTTTTTTATTTTTTATTTTTAATTTAAATCTGCATATTTTTTTTGATGCCTTGATTTCTAAAGCAAAATAATTTCTCAGGTCCACATTCTTTGCCATTAAGTCTATCAATTCATTTATTAAATCGTAATCATAGGTCATTTAGTTTCTAATGCAATTTGTTTTTCTGACATCAATTAATGAAAAGAACTCAATACAATGAACTTCAGATCATAATGGAATTTACATTACCTTTCTGACTCTCCTTTTTGTTCGTTAGTTGTTAGTATCCCACAATGAGTAATGGCACAAGTTCTTAATTTTTGCCTACTATTCGTAGGTTGGATCCAGATACCTTGATCATTTGATTGTAGAAAGGAAATATGCCGAAGCTGCATCTTTGTGTCCCAAATTGTTGCGAGGCTCTGCTTCAGCATGGGAGAGGTACCAGTTATCATTGTTTATATTTATTTGCACAATTCTTGCAGGGTATTGGTATCCAATTCTAATTATTGAATACTGAGGCTTGGACCAATTTTTACAGATGGGTTTTCCATTTTGCCCATCTCCGTCAGCTTCCTGTATTGGTTCCATATATGCCAACTGAAAACCCAAGACTGCGTGATACTGCTTATGAGGTTTGTTTGGACAACCTTGTTTAACTATCTCCTTGTTGTCAGTACCATTTTTTGGGCTAGGGAATCATGCTATTTTGTTTTTGATGGTACAGGTTGCTCTTGTAGCTCTGGCCACAAATCCATCGTTTCATAAGGATCTCTTGCAAACTGTTAAATCTTGGCCTTCTGTGATATATTCTGCATTGCCTGTTATCTCAGCTATAGAGCCTCAACTAAATACTTCATCCATGACAGATGCTCTCAAAGAGGTCCAAAAATAAAGTTTTGTCATTTGATTTTTGAATCTTTTGACATTGTGATCTTATGCACACCACCTGTGTTTCAGGCACTGGCTGAGTTGTACGTAATTGATGGGCAATATGAGAAAGCATTTTCACTATACGCTGATGTAAGTGTGTAACTGGATATGTTGGATCAATTTTAATGTCTGTTAGAATGTAAATCTTCTAACATCTCTGTGGTTATATCCTTTCCTTTTTTTGTTTTTTATTATTGTGTTTTGCAGCTCCTGAAGCCAGACATATTTGACTTCATCGAAAAACATAACTTACATGAGTCTATTAGGGAAAAGGTAAAGTTATATTAGAATAGGTATAATATGGACATTGCTTTGTGTTCTCTTTTCTGCCAGTTTCTCTCTCTCTCTCTCTTCTTCTTCTTCTTCTTCTTTGGTTTCTTTATTAGCTGCTATAGTTTAATCCAGAGAAGAAATTGATGTCTAAAACTTTTTGACACTAATGCCTTTTTCCATTTATATGTCAGAAGAGTGGACCTTGATAATCTTAGAAACAATGCTTTAGGATCTGGTGTCATTAATAGTGATGATGTTTTGATCTACAATGGATACTTGTTGCAATGCGTATAGAATTCTGTTGAACCTTATATGTTGTACAGATATCTGGGGTTGACAACATTCTGCACGATCTTGTCTAATGATTTCCTAAATGTTACAGTTTTCTGTGCTGCTCATTTTTTAGTCCATTGCATGTTCGCCTCATTTTTATGTCTTTTAAAATATATATTAGATCGCCTCATTTTTTTTCTGACTTTGCAGGTTGTCCAACTGATGATGCTAGATTGCAAGCGTGCAGTTTCTTTGTTAATCCAAAACAAGGATTTAATTACTCCATCAGAAGTTGTCACTCAACTTTTGAGTGCAAGCAAAAAGTGTGACTCCCGTTATTTCTTGCATCTTTACCTGCATTCATTATTTGAAGTAAATCCTCATGCTGGAAGGGATTATCATGATATGCAGGTATTTATTTAGTGATTGAAAATGTTTGCTCGTTCATGTGATATTTTGTAGGGTCTTTTGGTTTTAAATTCTAGTTATTGTCTGGTGAATCTACCTCGTAATTATTAATTCTGTTTTGCATCTATTGTACCATCTTTGCAAGCAATAAAGTTCCTTATGCTTCCTGAGGCCTACATGCCTGATTTGAGCGAATTGGTCTTCTTGAAGGCTGTCAAACATCATGGCTGACCCTTTTGCTTAGCCCTTTTATTTGGTTTAGAAAGAAATCTTGTTGGGCACATTGTAAATGGAATGGGATAGATGTCATGGTATAATATGATAAGGCCAGCTATTAATCTGGTGGATAATTTTAATGTCTTGTGTTTGGCACAGAGAAAGAAGTAATAGGATAAAGTGTTTTGTTCGAGTATTTCTCGTATATAGTGTGGTTAACATGGGGGCTACTCATGATGGCTTAGTTCCTGCACTATGCTATGGTTTGTTCTGTTGTACTGGATACAATTCAGTTGGATTGTCCCTATTCTGCCTGACAGCAAAAATGATGGAAAGGATAAAAAATAATTGTACCTCCTACATGTCTAAGTTTACAAGGGCCAAAAAGTATGAATTTTACATGGTTGTCATACTATTGACAACTCTATATCCTACTATTCGTCTACTTTAAAACAATCCAACCATCTCTCAATTAAAAAGTTAAAACTATTCTACCCTACAAAATTTTCTCATATAAAGTTGTATAATCCCATCTTTTTGTGTCTGTATGTGAATTGTCTAACATGTGCCTTGCTTGTTTCTCTGTGGTAGGTTGAGCTTTATGCAGACTATGATCCAAAGATGCTACTTCCGTTTCTTCGTAGTAGTCAACATTATAGGCTTGAGAAGGTTCGGCCTGTTTATTAAATGATAATTTTCATGATTGTCTAACATCGTTCATGAAATAACTATTTAAATTTAATCACAGGCATATGAAATATGTATGAGAAGAGATCTTTTAAGGGAGCAAGTCTTCATTCTTGGAAGAATGGGGAATACAAAACAAGCTCTTGCCGTTCTTATTAATCAATTGGGGGATATTGAAGAGGTAATTCTCATCTTTTTTCTTGAAAGTGGTTGCTTCAAGCAGATATTCTGGCATGTTTGAGATTGGTGTTTTTGTTTGTGTTTATCTTGGTGTTTTGGTGACCGGAAAAGTTTACTTGTGCCCAGGCTGTGGAGTTCGTAACAATGCAGCATGATGATGAACTTTGGGAAGAACTAATCAAGGAATGTCTTCACAAACCTGAAATGGTATATTTATTAAATTCTATCTGTCATTCATATTCTGGATGACACATTTAATAGTTGACATTTATACACGTCTTTTGAGTTTCTTTAAACTTGCTTCAACTACTTGGCAGATTGGCATGTTATTGGAACACACAGTTGGCAATCTTGATCCTCTCTATATTGTGAATATGGTTCCCAATGGCTTGGACATACCTCGGTTAGTATGATTGGAGCAATATATCTCTGTTTGTATGAAGATAGAGTAGAGAAACATACGTAGAAATTCGTTGTTTGTGGTCAATCGGCTTTAGCTACGGTACTGATAGATTGATTCTTTCATCAGGCTTAGGGATCGTCTTGTCAAAATTATCACGGATTACAGAACTGAAACATCTCTCAGACATGGATGCAATGACATCCTCAAGGTACTCCTCTACTTGATTATTACATTGTTTCCTTTCATTTGAGAATGCCATTTGACATTCTACCTGAATTGAGAAACAGGCTGATGCTGTCAACCTCTTGGTCAAATACTACAAAGAGTCAAGACACGGAATCTACTTGAGCAACGAAGAGGATGAAGCACGAGCAAAAAGGAACGACATGGGAGCATCACAAGCGATAGAGAAGTCTCTAAGCATGAAAACCATGGAGGTCAAGTCAAAAACCCGGGGAGGTGGAAGGTGTTGTATATGTTTTGATCCCTTTTCCATACAAAGTGTTTCTGTCGTTGTGTTCTTTTGTTGTCATGCTTACCACATGAATTGTCTTATGGACTCCTCATATACGAGTGCCCCTACTTCTCGGGGGCCAGTACCGGAATACGAGTACGATAATGGTGATATTGACGATGAAGATGACGATAACGAATCTGGTACCCCTCGTATGCGATGCATCTTATGTACTACAGCTGCTAGTTAAGTATTTATTGATCTGATGCGTTTGAATGTGCATGCTTCGATTCTTAATCGTATTTTTTTTTCGATTGTGAATAGCATTTTCGTGTGGTGTTGTACGGGCATGCATGCATCGCGGTATTTATTGACTTTCTTCTTGTTTTGTGCTTTGAGTTGTCAATTGTTGTATTATATGACCACAGCAAGCGGCTTTTTTATTTTTATTTTTTATTTGAGCATTGTTGTTAACATAACCAGAGTTTCTCTTTTTTCTTTATTTCTTTTGGGTACTTTTTAGTGCTAATTATTGACTTGTGTATGTACGATTTGTGCTATATGATGAATGCAGAGAAGTATTGTGAATAATGTGAAATTGGTTCCCTTTATCTCCTTTTTCTTTTTTTAATGGCCCCTGGCCCCTATTTCTAATTTTTATCCTAATTTCTTTGTTGTCTAATTTGGAATCTAACACTCTAGATGTACAAGACTTCTGATTAAATTTATCCAAAAGTTGAGATTTTGGTTTTTAGAAGAGGAATAAAGAAAATAGAGAGAAAGGACAACCTACTATTCTTATAAAATACAAATTCTGAACAACTAAAAAATAAAGGACTTCTGCTATAAGTGACATCATATAAGCTACCAGCTGCATTAAAACCCACAAATCTCCGCCAAAAAAAAGAAAAGAAAAAGCTCCAACATAATTCAAAAATCCTACGTTGTAAATCTAGTGGAAGAAACAAGAAAATTTTCATCCAATATACATTTTTAAGTTTTAATTTAGAAGAATAACCCAACTTCTCATATTTTGAAAAATGTATTTTTTTTATTTACCAAAGTGCCCAAAGGCTGTGTATAGAGTGCTTGAAGTGGGTACGTTAGGAAAAGAGTAATTTGTCAAAAAGGGTATAGTTTTCCAAATTAGAAAATATAAGGTCTATTCGTACAGATCAAATTTGCAAGAGATATATTTAATCAAATTATCCAAGAAACAATACATTTGTATACACAACATATGTACAAACAAAAATGAAAATATATGATATATCTACGATACACCATTTCATCTCCATAAACAAATCCAAAAACATGATTCAAACATTGTCATTTCATCCAATCCCTATAATTTTATTCCTCGTTTTACTCATCAATAGCCCAACATGTATTTTTTTTCCATAAAAATTAATCTCCAAACAGCGCGATCAGGGTTGATTAGAGAAAAAAAATGATGCTAAACACAAAGAGCTACGTCAAAGAAGTGGTTTCATCATCAGATTTGGAGAAAAATTATTACACCCAAACACTTGATCATTTCAACTACAATCCAGAAAGTTACACCACTTTTCAACAGAAATACATAGTAAATTATGAGTTCTGGGGTGGACCAAATTCTAGCTCTCCCATCTTTGTCTACACTAGCCCTATTACTTCTATTGTATACGGTGCTCAGGTGCTGCCTTCATAACTTATCTTCCTTCTCATTTCAAAGGCCTTTTTTTTATACATTGAGGTCAGTGTTGTAGTACTAATTCCTGTAAAAAAATTTATTATTAAGATTTTTTTAATATACTATGTGCTTTTAGAATTTGAGTTTGAAATCTATCCTTATCTTACCCATGTTTTATCATCTAGGTTAACACCAGTTTGACACTCTTGTAAATTTATTTTTATTGGTCTAAATAATGTGTGTTTTTTATTTTTAATCATTGGCGTAGCTAAAATTCGATCTATTAATAATGAAATTCTTCCGTTGAGAAGTTAGATATTGATAGGGGTAGTTAAGAAAAGATTGGAAAATATAGTCCATAATTAACAAAAATAATATGTAATTCATATTTTGACCATTTTAAGGGAAAAATGAAATTTAGATACCTTGAGGTTTGCGCACTCCTTGCAAAAGTTTGAATAAGATTATAATGATGTCACGTATTTTATTTTAAAAAATACTTACATTAGTATGTAGTTTCTATGAGTATTTGTATTAAAAAAAAAAAAATCAGCAATTTTTGACGGTATGAGATATCACTTTAAAATTATCAAAAGCCTGAAATCCATTTGAAAAATAATAATAATAATAATAATAATAATTTCAAGTACCTAAATGTCATTATCCCTCTTTCAAATGCCGATCCAAAATGGCTTCTTCTATAAAACGGAAAAAAGAAGCACTTTGATTTGTTAATACGTGTGTTTTATAGAAAGAGTGATCTCAACAAGAGCATATAGCAAAAATTAACAGCTACAGTATATTTAGGTTTATTAGTGATTAAACTAATACGGAGGAATGTAATTTAGTATATACATATTGGCTCCGATGTTTTCGTTATTTTTACAATGATATTGTTTGAATTATGATTTAAATTATAAAAAGAATATCAGTTTAGAATCATGATTCAAATCACGAAAAGAAAACTATTTCAGCTACAATATCTATACTTTCTATAATAATTTTGCTTTCTACAGTATCACTGTTTGAATCATGATTTAAATAAAAATCATCTTGAAATCATCAAAACTTAAATCAAGGAAAGAACGGACTCATTATTGCCTCACTACAACATCGCTATTATGGGGGAATCAATGCCATTATGATCCTTTGAAGAAGCATTTCAAAATGCAAGTTCAGCTCAACACAAGCTTTGGCAGATTATGCTCAGTTGATCATTGATCTTAAGACCAACCTCTCTGCTCAAAATTGCCCTGTCATTGCAATTGACGGAAGTAAGTAATGCGCGCGTTTATTCACTTGTTTTCTCCTGCCACAACTTGGATGATATTAAAATATGGTTATAATGGAATAAGATGAAATAGTACTCCTTCTCATAACAATTAAACTTTTGTGTTTAATTTGTTCCTGTTGTTGGTGATATATACTTTAGTACTAGCATCAAGGTTTCGTCTAAAATATCCACATGTTACTATTGGTGCTTTGGCTTCTTCCGCATTACGCCTCAAAATGGCTACCATCTCATTGTGACCAGGGATCACAGAGTAAGAAACACAAAAATTAATATGTTTAGGCCTCTCTAATGCCCAATTTGTTCTCTTATATTTATGTTTCTTAATTAATTTGTTGGTTTTTGGTACAGGAGACTAGTGGAAGTTGTTATAACACCGTAAGACAATCTTGGTCTGAAATAGACAGAATGGCAGCTCAAGAACAAGGACTTGAGAAGCTTAACAATATCTTCTACACTTGCAGGTTATAACATTATAATTTGTTACTAGCTACAAGGGAGGATTAATGTCGGAAATGTTAGAATAAAATCATTATTAATTGTTGCTCCATCTCTTAATATATAGTTTAAATTTATGAGAAAAGTGAGTGGGAGGTCTTGTGTTAAAAAAAAAAAAAAAATCCTTGCAATTTCTGATTTATTATTAGGAAAAATTACATTTTGATACCCTCTAATTTGACAAAATATCTGAAGGACCTATGTATTTCAAAAATATCAAAACTTACCTTTTATTTCATACAAATTTCATTTCGGTACCTTGAATGGCTTTTTTTTTTTTTAATCACAGTTTTACTCTTAATGAAAACATGAATAACTTTAATTTTAACATATTCTTATATCTAAATAGTATTTCCCAATTTAAAGAGGCAAAAACTATTTAAAAAAATGGATAATGACGTATAGGTACCATGTATTTTTCGTTTGTGACAAATAGTACCCCGTGTTTGAGAAACGACACTGGGGTACCTTCAAGATTTATTTTGGGACAGCAGGGTACCCTGGTCAACGAAAGTCAACCAAAATTTTTAATTAAATACCTAAACTACCCTTTAATAAACAATTTCATTAATATTTAAAATAATAAAAACATTTAATAATAATAAAAAACAAAAATAAAAATAAAT
>WUAT03000004.1:2433023-2448097 GCA_010015005.3 Ulmus americana
TCTTTAAGGTGAAAAAACAAATGTCTGTTAGTACTCACAGTCCACCTATCATGACGGCGAACATGGTGGCTATGGCAAGTCCACCATTACAAAGGCTTAGAGTATAATGATTGACAATGTAGGAATATCTACTTTGGGACCTACCATTGTTCACGAATATCTACTTCCTCATTTCCCCTTTTTCTTCTATTCATCTAGAAAGTGAGTTCGTCTCTAAACAAGGAAGCATTAAGCAATCCAAATTTTGATTCTTGAAAATAAATAATTCTTCAATTAAGCTCAATTTTCATCCCTAGCACTAACAAAACAAGGCACAGGAGTAGAGCAATTAAGCTCAATTTTCATACCTAGCACTAACAAAACAAGGCACAGGAGTAGAGCTAGCTTTAGCAAGAATAGGCATCGTCAACATTCCCCATTCTTCTGCCCTAACACCCTTATCGATCTCTCCAATTCCAGCTCCAGCTACGGATTGAGAATTGAGAATTGGGAGACCTGGGGTGTTGGTGTTTGCTCATGCTCTTCTTCTTCTTTAATTTTTTTTTTTTTTTCCAAATATGTTTAGTAATTTAATTAGTTTGTGTTAATGAGAAGGCAAAAAAATATAAAATAAATATTTTTAAATTTACAAAAAGTAAGGGTATTGACTTGAAAATGAATTATTTTAAAAGTATTTTTGGTAAAATTATCCACAGAGAGAGAGAGAGAGAGAGAGAGAGAGAGAGATAAGGTGATGGATGATGATGTTTCTTCAATAATCCTCCTTTGCTCTTCTCATCTATTGATTTTTTTTTTCTTTTTCTTGGCCAAACCTCTTTGTTTATTTCTCGATGTATGTTTGGCTCTCTTTGGAAAAGGATAATGACAAAATTTTACGTGAATGAGTTATCGAAGTATTTTTGGTAAAATAAATAAATAAATAAAAGGAGTATAGTTTGGATTTTTCAAAAAGCCCATGTAACTTGGTCGGCTTGTGATCCAATTCTTCCAACATGTTCCGCCTAACACGCTAGTGTTGTCGAATTGCTTTGACCATAGCATTTTCTATGATAATGATAATACAGCATTTGTCCAACAAAAACAACAATTGAGCACCCTGCATCTGCATGTGAAGGATGAAATCCCTAAAACAAGTAAAATCCATTCTCATCAGCTGACTCTCCAAAGAGAAAGAACAACTCATCACCAACACTAGTTTCTCTCCTTCCAAACACATTCAAATCCAAAGAAGAAACAACAAATGGGTGGTGATCAGATGCATTCTAATATTACTATTCCAGTGATTGATCTGAAACAGTTTGGAGATTCAGATAAAGAAGAAGAGCAATTGAAGAAGCTCAGAGAAGCATGTGAGGAATGGGGTTGCTTCAGAGTTGTGAATCACAAAATCTCTTTGGATTTGATGTGGGAAATGAAAAGTGTAGTGAGATCTCTGCTTGATCTTCCCATGGAGATCAAGAAAAGAAACGTTGATGTTATAGCAGGAAGTGGGTATATGGCTCCAAGCCACAAAAATCCTCTTTATGAAGCTTTGGGCCTCTATGATATGGCGTCTTCTGAGGCTGTTCGTTCCTTTTGTGATCAATTGGAGGCCTCTCCCCACCAAAGGTTTGCTTTTTCTCACCAAAATTTCTACTCTGTAGTTTGACTTGTTAGATAATTAACTTTTATTTTTAATGAATTGGTATAAAATTAAAATTAACGAATAAAATAATAAAGTTATGGTTTAAAGTTTATTTAGTTTTTATGAATCTATTAACCCGATTAAGTTAGTTTTTATAAATTGATTAACCCAATTAAGTTTAAATTCTTTTATTGTTTATCATGTTAAAATTAAATAAATTTTCATGAGATATATATTTTTTTTATCATTTTATCCTTTAATTTTTACTTTCAAGTTACTCAATATACTAAAACATGATAAAGCTCAAATACTACTTTTTCCTTTTATATATAATTGGATTAAAAAAATTAATAGTATTAGAATTATCTATATATATGGGAACATTATTGTTACCACTATCTAATTTAACCAATCATTCCACAACCAATGCATAACATGGTTTTATTGATTAGTAACTAAAAGTGTTAATTTTCTATAATAATAACTAAATTATGTAGACAGTAATGCTGAATAGAAGGAGTAAACATTCTGTTTTATGAATTTTAACAGAGAGATAATAGAGAAGTATGCTGAAGCAGTACATGAACAAGCCAAGGATATTGGTCGTAAATTGGGGAAAAGCATGGGATTGGATAATGATTTTTTCAAAGGATGGGCTTGCCAGTTCAGGATAAACAAGTACAATTTCACTCCTGAATCTATAGGCTCCACCGGCGTCCAAATTCACACAGATTCTAGCTTCTTGACCATTCTTCAAGAAGATGAAAAAGTTGGGGGTCTTGAAGTTATGGACAAATCAGGAGAATTTGTGGCCGTTGATCCTTGTCCAGGCACCCTCCTAGTCAATCTTGGAGATGTTGCTACGGTAAGCAAATAAATGCTAGGCATTATCTTTTGATTTATAGCCTGAAAAACTCTGCATTAATCAACGGCTAAAACTTAATGCTAGGCATGGAGCAATGGTAGGTTATGCAATGTGAAGCATAGGGTGCAATGCAAGGAAGCAAGCATCCGGATCTCAATAGCTTCGTTTTTGTTGGGACCAAAGGAGGATGTAGTTGAAGCCCCGCCGGAATTTGTGGACTCCGAACACCCACGTCTCTTTGTCCCTTTTACCGTTGAAGATTTCCGGAAACTCCGAGTGCGCAACAAGTTGCAGGCCGGTGAAGCCCTTGCTCTTGTACGTGCACCAACCCAAGCTGATTCAAAAGAGCTTTAGACGCTCCAAATCGAATGTCGGAAGTATAGCTTATAAAATAAAACACTAGCGCTGAGCACATTTTAGTTGTATTGCTGATTGTTGATCATGTAATGACAATATAATTTACTAGAATGAAAATAAAAAACCAATCACGACCTTAAAGGATCAAGAATTTTACCCTTCCAACCAATAAATGTTCAATCATTATACACGCCATTTTTATTTCGCTAGACAAAATGAAAGATAAAGACATCCAAATCGAAAGTTTTGTAAATAAATGAAATTATAACAAATTAACAGAGTTATTATTTCGTCAAATAATTTCTCTTATTGAAAATACGCAACAACAAACCGTATCATACTTTTACAACTAGTCTACACTTCATGCAAATTATCTTACACGCTGCCAAATACTGTATTACAGAACAAATTTACTATCTGAAAATAAAAAATGGGAGAAAAAGAAAGAAAGAAATAGAACAAAACCCCTCAACCCCGAAAAGAAAGAAAGAAGAGAAAAAAAACAAAAACAAAAACAAAATATCTCGCTGAGGCACAATTGCAATGTGCAGAAAGAATATTGAAAACCCTGACCAACCCCTCAAAATCCCACTCTCACAACACTAAGCCGACCACAAATTTGCTCACCCTTAGTTCTCGCTAGTCGCACGGGATTATCTTTTATCCACCTCTTAACTCGAGGGACCGAAGGGTGGGCAGTCTGTATAAATCAGGTTCTTTAAGTGTATAATGAACAAATCCTCACACATGTATTGCTCTTACTCTTGTCACAGTAGACCGGCTAGCATTGCCCCAGGATCTGATAATGCTGCTGGAGAGGTTGGTTGGGCAGCTAGAGGTGCTGGTGGCACCAGTGAAGGTGCACGAGGTCCTGTAGGTATGCTAACCAGTTGTTCCTTGATGAACTCCTTCAACCTGCAGTTCCCAAATCAGATAAACTCGGGTACAGGCAAAATTAAAAGTTAGCGATAATGAATAGGGTCATCATATACGTACTCGAATGTTAGAGTGGGGTCCCCTGAGGCAACTGTCATACGCAACTGAGTTCTGTCTGCTGGATCCGTTTCGATTCTTACCTGAGTGGCCAAAAAAAAAATTGTTGTCAACTCATTACCCTTCTACAAATCAAGGGCAAAGAGATCACTGGTAATTCTAGATTAATATGACTTACTCAGAGAGTACAAAATTTAGAAAAGATTCCACCATCTCTCTGTTTCTCTCTCTCTCTCAAACTCTACCAAACGTGAGGGTAAAAAAGGATAACAGGTGGAAGAAAGACGTAAACACGAAGAATGTGAATATTTGCATGTGAATTTGCAAATGCAGTAGAATAGTTTATGCCTAAATGGTCAGGGAATTGTGTCATCTTGTCTTTTTTTAATCTTTTTCTGCCCATCACTAGAGAAATAGAACGCCAAAGAGCACAAACACTCAGACACTTATGTTCATATCTCGAAAAACAAGCTACACATCCGGAAGTTTTGAACCGAAAAGAAAGATGGACAAGTTAAACTGTGAATGTTATTTACTCGACAGAAGATATTCAAAACAGTTGGAAATCTATTAGTGGAAGAATTGAAAACAAACATGCAACCCTTACCAAGCAAAGCATGGCTTGAGTACTTTCCGAGTAAAATGTAGTGCTCGCAATCAGATTATTTGGATTTGGATCCTAAAACAGAGAATGGAACTGTGAGAAACTCTATAACTGATAAGACTTCCAAGAAGTATCTGAAAGGTGAGAGAAAGACTTACAAGCCCTGGAGAAATCATTAACCGGTAACTATTTAATAAATTTGCCATTTCCACGAGAAGAAGAGGTTTTACGCCTCTAACCTGCACAAAAATGACAACTCAATATGATCATATGTCTAAAAATAGTTACGAATTTAACAAATAATAGTTTGACCTTTCTCTGCAAATAAAAATCAGTTCCGAGATTCTAAATATTACGTAATAGATTAGTATACTTTTCCTTCTTGGACGACAAGATAACATGGATATCATACCACTTTAAAAGTAAATTAACACTTCACACCAATTAATAATAGACCTACAGTCGTGAGGTATTGATAAAAACATAATTCTATGCCTCTAGATTTTGACTAATATATATTTGGTATTATAACTGGATTCAGTACGTTAATAGGCATAGTAGTTTTTGACTTATATACCATGTTGTTAATCAGTAAAAAACATAGCACAAACCATCAACTGAATTTCATTTAAAGTTTTACTCAAGTAGTAGAACATAGAAATGCCATAATATTCCAAGTACACACCACTTCTTGAAGCTTCAACGGTGGTCCTGAAAGTGATCTCCATTGAGGGAAAAACTCTTCTGCAGACACAGGAATAGGTTGAAGAAATTTATTTAAGACAGCTGGGAGGCGAAGCTTGACATTGACCTATCAAAGGAAATAATATAAGATATATGGTCACAAGTAACTTAGCTTCTCAGTAAGCAACTAAATATGTATACAATGTAGATGGAAGTACCATATTGTTACCAAACTTGTAGGAGAAATCAAGAACTGCGACATCCCTGCTTGGGCGGAGATTAACAAATTCGAGAGGGCATTGCACCTATGCAGGAAAATAGAAATGTAGAGAATTAAAGACTGAAATTTAGGTATCTAGAACCAGATAATTATAAAACAAAGTCTTTACCTGTGCCCTGGGAGGTATAGTCTCTGGTACCAAAGAAAGCTCCGTCTTTAAATGGGATGGAGGCAAAATTACGGCCTGAACCGAAACAAGTGGGGAAGTATTCTTGTTGCCCAAAAACAGAACAAGACGGCCATGATGTAGTCGCCACTCTGCTTTTATGCCAATCTATAATAAAATAACAGGAATATCACGAATGAGCCTTGTGGAAGATTATGCTACCAAAAAGTCAAAAAGTGAATGTGAATTTATGACAGTTTTATATGGTACTACTCAAAAAAAAAAAAGGGTTTCATATGGTAAAATACACAAGATTATTGAGATAAAATTCAAGATCATGTGGAGATATTTGTTAAGCACCTGAATATTAGGATCCTCGTAAAGAACACCACTATCCTTCAGGCACAAAGCATGAAATCTTTCCGCAATATTTCCAATTGGCTGCAAAAATGAACGAAATAAGCTTTAAATATGTGGGTAGCAGCACAAACGAAAGTAGCATTATTTCCATTCATTTTATAATAAGAAACAAAAATTGCAATCTCTCAATATATGTACCGTCAAGCAACTAAGATAAAACCTGAAGATCTCTTTTAATATTTGACGAAGTGAGATATGATGCACCATAGATACAATATGCCACAATCTATCTGAGCATATATCTACCAGCATGGATATAGAAAGCTCTAGGGAGAAGAGATAAATTTGCTATTGAATCGTGTAAAGTAATCCTACTAAAGCATAATTCCACGTACAACACCCTCAGTTATCACACAGAAAGTACCTGAACAGAACTCTGCTGCTCACCAACAGGAACTATGGCTGCAGCCTCTGCTGTAAGACCAGCTTCTAGTCCAGAGACTATATTTGGCTGAGGTTGGACAGAAGGTTGGACAGAATCAGCCTGAGGAGCTTCAACAATTGCCAAAGGACCCAAGAGATCACCAAGGAGATCATCCGAAGGTGGTTGTGGATCCACTTTAGTCAAAGTCCCATTTGCCTGGGTCAACTCTTGATCAGTCGAGCTGACATCCTGTCATGAACCAAAATATACATTGTATTCCAACTTTCAAATCAGTAGATTCAAAAATTGTCTGTAGAACCTAAAGGAGAGAATACCACCAACTCTATGCACAACAGAAGCATATAATCACAGAGATTCATAAAAGATCAATATTAAAAGGGGAAAAAAGAACTAACCGGGGTACCGCTCATGCTGGGAACTTTTACAAGACTAAGCTGGCCAACAGATGGACTTCCATTAGCAGGGCGCTGGTCCGTTACAACTAAGGCAGTTGAGGTTGAGGTTTGTTGCTGGGCACGCAGCTTTATAGCACTTTGTTCAGCAGTATCAACTTCAATGTCTTCGGCCTTTCTTATCAAAGATGACTATTTGGAAAGAAAATAATGCATTTAGCGAATGCTATCTCAGAGAGTAATCAATACTTCCATAAAATTAACACAAAAAAGCCACAAGTAATCTATTTCCAAACACTTGAAAACAAATGTACCTGTCGCTCAGGGAATTTAGGCATTTCAGCCAGTATATCCATCAGAGTTTCACCTTTCCTACTTAAGGCAAAATATTCAGCAGCTCGTTGTTGTATTTCAACATCAATGCAGCTCTCGTATCTAAGGGAAATCAAAGATCGGGTTAAAAAGAAGGCCCCAGATATAGAAACTTTACTCATCCGCAGAAAGAAAAAAGTTTGAAGAAAAATCTCACTTGCTGAATATAGCCCAGATCTGATTCTGTAGTTCTTGATCTGGCGGTTGAGTATGCATCAAGATCTTAGCATATGTTGAAAGAAGAATAGGTATGGTAGAAGTCCTACAAGTAAATTAAAGTATATTAAGATACTCTTTTAAAACAAAGTATGCCAGAACTAAAATGCAGGATAAAGAGATAAGAGTCCTTACGATACAGTGGGAAGTTTCTCATGTATGATGCTAAACAATTCCTTTGGACTGCATCCAGGCCGTCTGGCCAAAAGGTGACCAAATTCTCCAAGAAGATATGCACTCACCTGTCACGTGTAATATTGATGTCAAAATCACCTTAAAACATTAATCCTGTTCCTTTGAAACATAATGGTGTTAGCTTAGTAGCAAATAAAAAATTGTTCTCACTGATGAGAACAAACCAATATAAAGTCTCGCATGCAGGAAGCAAAACTATAACAGAAATAATAAGCATTCCAGTAATTATGGAAATATATAAAGTTGGAGCCCTCTCAAAGAAGCATAGGCAACATATTTTTGCCCCTCTATACTTAGAGCATTCCGCTAGCCTAGAACCACAACTATACGTCTCTTCTTTAGAATATAATGGATAACATGCTCTAAATACTATTTCCTCGTAATTAAAAGTTTCTTGAAGCAGACGAGACATTATGACATGTGAAAATTGGATAAGAAATGATAGTTAAGAACTCGTCTAAACTTTAGCCTCCCTATTCTTTCTCTCGTATAAGAAACAGAAACTGATTGTTCTAGAAAATGCAAAAGAATATAAGCAATGAAGAGGACATGCAGCCATCAACAAACAACCAAGAAGGTGAGCAAATTAGTGCAAAAGAAACCCTTTAACCTTGAGAGGTGGGGGGGGTCGCGGACCATAAATTTTCTTATCAAAAGAAAGCAACAAAGAAGCTCTATAATTCACTCTATCAACTAGGACATTCATCCCCTCAAGCTACATCTATGGATAATGGACACATGAAATTTCTCACCAGGATTTGTTTATGTTTAAAGCACATAATGAGAAGGCATATCAATGTGAATAGGAAATCGTACTAGAAAATAATATTTATCACAAACACAAAATTTACTGTGCAAGGTAATCTACCCTATCTCTCTTTATCTGTAATCTCACAGACACAATTTATTGTGCAAGGTAAATGAAGAACAACATATACAAACCTTAACCATTGTCTCGTGTATAGCCAGCTTGTCGAGATACTCTCTAGCTTTTACGGCTGCATATGGCTAATCCATCCAACAAAATCTAAGTCAAATGATGATAAAATGAAACATAAATATTATCAGGATCATAAAATCATCAATCACCTGAAGATCTTCATTGTTTGTAACAAATTGCACAACACGAAACCAAATATCATCACTAACAAAATCTCCCGCCTTATCAATCAATTGAAGAATCACATCAACGTACCTGCAAAACATCCCCACATACATGCCTCATCAATCAATTAAGACATCCACATACCAATCATCTACATTTCAGTTATCAAGTTCTAATGCAAAAATAAACTAATAACCACAGTTCTATAATCCTTTTTGTGAACATCATGGATTTGTGGTGTTTGAGTTTCAGTAGACAATAATCTTTAACATGCGAAACATGTTTACCATGAAAGATCAGGCGCAAACTTCTCCGCAAGAATAGCAGCTTTAAGTGACAATTCCTCACGCATTGCAAATTCTGCAGTACTAAGATACTAAAAACAAATGAAAGTCATAAGCATCTCATTTTTTTTTAACAAGATAAAATGTATATTAGTACACAACAAAAAAGCAAACTAACGAGAATGCCTACCATAAAAAATAATAATAGAAAGAGGTATATGTCTAGCGAAGGTGTACCTGTAATAATTCTTCTACTATGTCCTTTGCATTTGTAACATCACACATACCATAAAGCAAGTCCAGGGCTCGCCTACGAATACTGAGGATAGAAGTTGAAATGAGTAAGCATAATTACATGGCCTCTTGATCATGCAACTGACACAGCAGGAATCAGGTATGCAAAATGTTTAGCAGAATGCACTGATGGACAAGGAAGTTAACCTGATGTCTGGATCCTTCAGTGAGGTAATAATCTGAGCCTGATGCCTTTTGATTATATCTTGCACATCCGTTACCATCAACATGCGAGTCATATTCTCCTACATGAAAGCATTGAATGATGAAAATCATCAAACTACCCAGTAGCAAACATATGTATGTTCTACTATAGACATTTTAAGTTCCTGATTGCATATTTTGATAAATTGTAATATAGCTTGTCTTAACAAGAAAAATAAAGAAAAAAGGAAAGGATTTTTAACGAGAAACAACTTACCAACCCAAGATATCTAATATTTGGTTCTCGAACGGCTATAAATTTTCCAAGAAGTGCAACACACTGAGACATCATCTCCTTTTCAGCATCAAGATGCATGACCTGAAATGGGGAAGTTCAAGCGCACGCAGACAGCTACACTTAAAAATGGAAACAAAAGATTGGGAGCATCCAAAGCAGCTAGAGGGTTTGGAACAATAAAAAATAATAACAATTGCATTCTTAGACAACCCCACAAGCCTAATTGACAATAGTCTAATAACCAGCAGGCAGAATAATTGCTTCTTCAGACTCTTCAACTTCTTTCCTCAAAAAATGCATTTGGAAGAAGCATGCATGGGAAAAGAATAAACAACAAAGCGGCTAAAATTAGGATAAAATAACTTTTACTTGTATGCATTATTTGGATAAGTTTACATGCAAACAAAGTCAATATGTTTTCATGCTCACTCGTGAATATGTACTCATGTATGGTGGTAGGAATGTCATAAGTGTAAATTTTAAAATAATAGAACAGATTTACTCCCATGGAAAACAACTGGAAAGAAATAAATAAAAATTTAAATTAAAGACCAATTTGTGAGAAGCGTCCTCTTTTTATACTAATATAAGCAATAGTGCATAACTCCACATCCATAACAAAAAAATCTGAAATTTCAGTAAGTTATACAATTTAAAACAAATGCAAAGACTAAAGCAGTAATTCCAGCTGAAAACTTACAAGAGCAAGAGCTTCAAAGAGAACTGCATGCGATGCATTGTTCTTATTTACATTTTTTACAACATCAGTCCCCATCAATATCCGTTGTAAGACCTGAAACCATCAGTTCAAGGTTCAAATAGAATTCAAAAACATACAACGACTGAAGATAAATTCCTGAACAGAAAAGTAACCTCAAACAATGATCTTCTGGTATTTGGATCTTCAACGGTAGGAAAATACTGAAGAGCCCTCATTGTCTTAACCTGTAATAATCAGACTGATGAGCAAAACATCAAACATTCATTAAACCATCTCCTACAGGAGTGGAGTACCAGGACATGGATCTCTAAAAATCAACAAGGAACATCAATTTCTCCATCCATGTCACAAAGATTCCCTGATTACTCAAAAAGTGAGTTCCAAATTCTAAGATATTTAGCTTTTTATTGATTTACTAGACTACATAAACTACACGGCCATCAAATCTTCAGGATGCTAAGGATTAAAAAACTGCCAAGATTCACCACAAGTCAAAACTAGGGTCAAGTCTATCTCTGGTAGCCAGAAGTGCAAGGATAGCTCAGGAGGAAAAACAAGATCACAAACCTGAAGCCAGGGAGATGGTATACCATAGTAGGTATACTCCTGTGGAACATCCTGGTTCCTTGCAAGCCGTTCCAATATTTTAACACATTTTGGAAGACAACTCCAGTATGACTCGTGATGATTTGATACAAGGGCAACAAGAAGGCTCATAGAGGATGTCAAAACGCCAAGATCGCGTTCATCCAAAAGTTGTGTCATACGGTCCGCCCTAAAATAGAAGGGGACACAAATAAAAAAATGTCCACCAGAACTAAAATTGGAAATTTTCCTGTCAAGAGAAAGTAACATTACAACATACCATCCATCTACATTGACCACATCAGGATTTTTCCTATACAAGCGCAGTAGACATAATGCAGCTTTCTTTCTTACAAGTGGTCTGCAGCTGCTCGATAGCTAAATTAAAAACCTTGGTCAATATAAATCATTATCTTTTAATATTAGCATTAAAGAATAGATATTCATCTCTTACAAGTAACTTTTGAACATCAGGGGCTAATGACTCAGCAAATTCTCTTCCACCAATATTCCCAACCTACAGAGTAAAGATAGTACACATGGTCACAGAAGAACCACAGCTCTGAAATTAATTGAAACCACATGACACATAATTAAAGAAACCGGAAAAATGAAGATAGAGGCAAAAGGCTATCAAAAAATTTATGAAAATGAAGGCTTTGAGACTTTCCAGAATGAGACCAAATCAAAAAAGTATAAAAAGAATGTGGCAAAATGAAGGAGACTTCTCACAAGCATCTTCACAAGGAAAACGGGTTATGTGCTTACGGTTGTAGACATACGAGAATAAAATAAAAAAATAAAAAAGGAAAAAATTCTAATAACTTCAACAAATTTCCTGCCACCATACCATTGTCAACGCCAAACATTGGAAAGTTTCATTGCGGCCAATAATATCATTGCGCACTGTATTTATGGCTAATCTCAGAAAATCATGGTTCTCATTGAGTAAACATGCTGTTACAATGTACCCAACCTGCAGTCATTACACAATTGGAAGCCAGTTACAAAGTCAGCATCAACCGTCAACTATCTCTGTCTACACAAAAAGGAAATTAATAAATGGAATTCAAGAAAAGAACAAATCATTATAAAAAAATTAAGGTGAAAAGTGGCTCTTACCTGTTTTTCTGGATACTTTGGAGCAGATATAAGAGAAACAGCTTCCATGTGCCCAAAATCCACATCATAGCCTAACATATAAATGTAGAGCATTTTCCATACATATTTCTTCTTCTCGTAATGTGTCAAACCCTGAAGAAAGAACATTATATCTCAAAACCAATCACAAACACTTTCCTAACACTATACAGCATAGCACTTTCCACCTTTGTGAGCATAAGGTGTAACTAGAAGACAACCCTTGAAGGAAAAAAAAAAAAAAAAGGACATACGCAGCAATTCCGTCTAGACTGAACTTTAAGCAATGTACAAGTTAACATGCATACAATGTCCTATCTAATGAGAGAATCAATGCAAAGACAGTTTTGACTTTAATTCATGCAATAAATGACAGCTGCACAATATTATAATGAGAATTCTGGAGAACACACCATAAGCATAAAACAATAATGAATCATGATCAATAAGAAAACAGCATAGTCGCTTCAAACAAATTAAGAGTATAATGAGTTCAATTTCAATAAATGAATAGATTGTGGAAGAGATTAATTGGGAATGATTTTGAGAAGTCAAGAGGAAATGAGAAGAAGAAAACCACCAGGACAGTCTAAAGCAACAGCAGAGCAGGCATGATCAAACTTGGATTTGCTTAAGGAACTTGTATTTGCATTATCGTAGAAAGCCCTTACCCCTGAAGTTTACTTAAGAATGAAAGAAATCCTAAGTTCTATATTGCTTATTTCACTGAGTAACATTCACTACATTCAACAAGAAGTATGTAAATGAGTTAAACTTGGAACCTCTCAATCGCATAATTCATTCGTCATTCACCATCAGCTCCAGCATACAGTCATTCTCTTAGCCAAAAAGAAAACCTAGCATTGCTCACACATGACTACATCCATTCTTTTATTAGTCTAACTTTGTTATGTAATTTTTACATTCCCAAAAATCATTTGAAGTGAACTTGGGCAGGCTGGTATGTTTCGAAAATAAATGTCCACTGGTCCCATCCTTCTAAATTTGAAATCCACATTTACAACCAGCAATTTGTATGAGGTCAGTCAATAATTGTAACCTGAAACTCTTACACCCAACATAGAAATATCAATCCAAAACCTAGATAATTTTTGCCACCAATCTAAAGGTGGACCTATCTGAGAAAAAATGACCACTAGAAAATACCACTGCAACCAATTGAATGGAGCCAGTTACCAATCTGCAGTAACTGCAAATAAGGATAGTGATTTGTTTCAAATAAAGGCATGGTACAACAAAAAAGCTAAGCTTCGATCAAGACTAGGCCTACTGTTCCCCGAACTCCTGTGACAGAATCCGGGATGCAATGTCTATATCCTAGTTGATTTCTGGAAAGTATTCAATCAATCTTGAAGAACCATCTGACAACATACAGAACAAGTAAAATTCCCAGTTAATGATGAACAGATTTCATATAATCTACTTCAATGTAAGTGAAAATAACTGCTGCTCACTTTTCATACCTATAATCTGAAAATATTCCCCCCACATTGAAGTAGAAAACAGTAGATTATTGTCTTAGGCAGGCCAACATTTGTTAGCTACAAACTGCCATATACTAAACTACTGGCGCTTTAGCATCAACAATCCATTATTGTCTAACCCATCTAACACTCCAAACTAAAGTAAAATGAAAATCAGATATAATTCCAAAGTAAGGCACCATTTCAATTAACACAAAATTGTTTTGGTACCCAATACAACATTCACAACTCCCAAACAAAAACACAATCCAAAAATTGAAAATTCAATAATTCCTTCCTAGTCTCAAATTCTCCACAAGCAATCAACTAAAACGAAATGAAAACCCAAAAATCCCAAATCCAAAATTCGAATCACTGGCGGTGCCCTATCAAACTTCAAATCAAAACCTCATACACAATTCCCAAAATTCATATACCAAACGAAGAAAAACTAAAACACTAAAAACGTAGCCCTAAGGCTAACCTTTTCGTTCTTGAAGCGCGTACGAACGTTGCCAAGCTCCTTATCGACCCGGAGCCTCTCCTGCTCTTTGTTCTGGCAATTCCGAATGTCGCTGATGAAGACGGAGAGGCCTCGCATACCTGACAAAGCCATGGCCGGTCAGATCCAGGCCGAAACGAAGACCCAATACAGAGACCGAAACGCCTTCTTCAGCTCGCGAAATCGCAGATCCTCCTCCGCCTCAGAAGAAGAACCCGATCTGAGGCGATACAAAAATGGCAAGGTTCGCGAAGATCAGCTTCCTCCCAATTGCGGAAACCCTCGATGGCGGAGAGAGAAATGGCTCCAAGTACGTATGACTTTGATCGAGAGAGAGATAGAGAGAGAAAGTTTTATGTTGTTTTAGAGAGAGAAAGAGGGTGGACTGAGGGGAAAAATTGAAAAAGCCCGTCGGCCACTGGGCATCGCTGGAGACGACTTTTATTTACCATTGCCTGTTTCATCATCATTTCCATTTTCCACCTAATTCTTCTTCTTTTTTTTAATTTTTCATATAATATATTTTTTGATTTTTTTTACCGGAATATTTTTTTGATTTTGATAATAATATAAAAATGAATTTCTATAATTTTACCTACGGACCGAATCATGAACGTAAGTCTTTGTATGACCATGACATGAGTAATACTTTTCTTTCTCCATTGTTGTAGTAATTTTTAATTTATTCTTCGGAAATCCTATCTCTACTACATAAAATTTTCTACTGTTTACAAAATAGTCGTCCAAAACGACTCGTTTTGCGGTTTTTTTTCTTTTTTTTTTTTTTTTGCAAAACACAAACCCTCCTTCTAACTTGCATTCCTCCTTCTTCTTTTTTCAAGACCTCATAACTTTTTTTTTTTATTATAACCAAGGTCATCAACGTATCTTTCTCATCCTCTTTTCTCATAGCTATTTGCTCTACAATCATAATGATCAAGTGAATATTCTCATAAAAGGTACGGATAAGTGTTTAGGCTCATACAAAGGAAGGAAAATAAGGTTAAAGAAAGAAAATCCAGGC
>WUAT03000004.1:2479582-2491897 GCA_010015005.3 Ulmus americana
TTCTTTATTTCAATCAATAATAAATGTCTTTACAAATTAGGATAAAACGTTGTTTTACATAGCACTTATCCTAACATAACCTTCTTCAGCATAACTGAGTATCCAAACAGCTGACATAATTGAAGAAAATAAGACCGACTGCTCTATATAAAACAAGTAACCACGAACATTTGAGACCATTTTGGAAAAGGGTAATATCTAAACCAGATATATATTGCTATCATTGGCCTCAAGATAATGGCAAATCAAAGAAGTTAATGGGCTACTTCTGTACATTAGTTTTGCCCATCAAGAATAATTTCAATCATGCGTGACTAACTATAGACAACAACAAAAATACTATGTGGGTATTTCGGCAAACCACTTAGCCTTTCTTATTAGTAGGCTTTATTGCTTTGCAAAAAACTGAAAACCCCCAATTCCATCAAATCCCAGTCCAACACTAAAAACGAATTTCGACTTTAATTCCAACAAAAATCAGAATCACACTCATACATAAACATCAATCATATTCAGAGAATTTTAAAATTAAATTATAACTTAACAAAGTTGTAGATACAACCAAAATATCTAAAAAAATAGAGAGGTTTTGAACAGACCTTGTAATCATTGCTCTGCGAGAGAGGGTGTTGCCCCCACAAATATGTCAAGAATGAACCTAAATGCAAACTCCTTTGGTGAATTGAAAGTAGGGCACTATCGACCCTGAAATTGCTCTATGGAAGATGGAATTTCCCTCCACTAAACTTGATGAAATCGATAGAGAAAAGGGACTCAATCAACAAAGAAGAGGCACTCGATCGACAAAGGGCCATCAAGTCCAGACTTGGCCATCAAAATTGGGTTCTTCCCAAATATCTCTCTATTGAATTCCTCAATGATGCCGGAGGCGAAGAGCATCAAAGCTACGATGTTGAAATTATGGCCGTCGATTAGAGTCTTGGTGATGTTCAATCCAAGCACCAGGCGAGTTTCTGATGCTCACATTATCTAGGAGGTATTTGATTAGGTTTAGAACAGTGGCGTTCAAAGGGGAAAATGACCCACCCAATCTTTTCCCGAAATTATAAAGAAACGCCTTTTTTTTTCAAGTTCATATAACACTTTTTCAATAATGTTATTTAGGTATGTTAGATTAGGCCCTTTTTCTAGTAGTGCATACTACCCCTTTGGCTACTCCCACCACAACATTATAGGTTGACCCTGTTGATTTAGGCCCTTTGGACATTCCCACTAGCTAGTGTCATCTGACTCAATGATTGCCAATGTCATGGAAGATCCTACTCTTCATGGGTCTACAATCATGATATCTTCACAACCTCTCAGTCATATGGACGAGTTGCAACTTGTTGCTTCCTGGGCGAGATCAATTAAGAAAGAGAAAATGATGAAGGAGAGTATTAAAGCAGTGGTGAATAAAGTAATAGAACATTAAGTTCAACGGTTGGTTCCTTCAGAGGATGATGGGAATGATGATACTTCTTTGTCTACAGCCGCGGTTGGTGAATCGTGGGTGAAGTTTTTGGTGGAAAAAGAGGATGAATGGAAACTTGTCCATCAAAAGTGTATCAAATAGATGAATTCACCCAAAATGTTTCCAATTAGGACAAAGAAAAAGCCAACAAGATATCGTTGATCTTCCAGGTCTTCTTGTATCTCGATTTAGGTTTTATTTCATTTTGTTTTACTGCCTTCATTGCCTTTATGGGTTAGGTTTAATGTACCCTTATCTTTTTCTTTTTCTTTTTTTCTTTTTTTTCAATAAATTTTGGATACTGCCTGAGGTTTTTTCAGCATATGATCATAAAGTGAAGCTTTTTCCTCTAAGTCAATCCGCTTTAGTTAAAAATAATAATTCTTTTCATCTTTAGAGTCAAGATTATACAATCTTTTTGTTTTCAATCATTCAATCTTATATACTTTATACTCTGATGATTCTTTTTACCTTTGATCGATTCATTAATTACTTCATTGGATAAAACACACGTGCAGGTATTTCTTTGTTGTAAATTTATTGTGAACACATAGTGATACAATCAATATGACAAAAATTTACTTGAAGGGAAAGAGGAAAAATAGGAATTGAAAAAACAGAGAAAAAAGGTTTGGCTAAAATATAGCTTTCTGTTCCACTTATGCATGATTTCCTAAAATATGATACATGTAACCTTTTCATCTGTTAAAATTCAAAATTCAATGAAGCTTCTTCTTTCTTTATCTCCTTTGGAAGTTAAGGAACTTGATGCCATAAGCAAAGACAAAAAAGAAGAGAAGGACCCAGCCAACATGAGCAAGGACAACAGGAACAAGAAAATCATACTCAAAGCCCATGTACTGCTTAAGGAAATCATCCACTGCCGTTGGTGCTGCACCAGGAATTTCAAGTAAATTCTTCTTGTCACCTACTTGAGATGTAAAAATTCCATAAATTGTCCAAGCGACCGGAGAAGCCCAATAGTACCACCTCCACCATATGGGAATTAGCTGCAAAATAGAGCTCATATGTTAAGTAAAGGTTATGATTTTTCTTTCAATGTATTTTCATAGTTTCTCTTTGTATTAAATTCATATTCTACATTGCTAAAGTTATGTTTGATAGTGTTTGAATCATAGAAGTATTTTTGTAATTCTTCTCTATCAAGTACGTAACTGAAGATTTATTAATATTCTTAAAAAGCAATAAAATTTGAATTGCATACCGGTCGAGGGATGAGGAATCCAGAAAACAAGTTCCAGAAGCTGAGGAAGAAGGACATAACAATGGCAGCTATTTGGTGGCCAGGAGTTAATGCGACAACCATCATCCCGTACATTGAGAAGTACGTAAAGCACATAAATATGAAGTAATAAAAATACAGAAACTTGTCCACCTTCCACTCAAAACCAATCATCGAATACAACAGAAGAGCATACACCAATGTTTGAATTGCAACATAAATTGTTTCTATAGCAACCTACAATACAAAAATTGACATAAATAATGACAATTGTGTTAGATTATATTAATGGACCTCTTCGTTGTTTAGAAAATGTAACATGGCAGTACAAGTACCTATCTCTTACCTGAGCAAAGGCATAAGGCAACTCAGAGTACATTCCTGCTGCTCTCTCACGGTAGAAGACTGTTCTCTCAATTGCAACGACAGATTGTACAGCCGAGGCATTGGTAGCTCCGAGGAAAAGAACAGCAGCATAGGTAGCTCCCAATAGGTTGATCAGGTCTTGTTGGTTGTGTCTGAAAACAAAATAACTTATTTAAAATGCTAATGTTCTCATGAGTAGACTTTGAGAAAATAACTTGGATGACTTACATCTCGTCTCCTTTGCCCCAAAATATTACACCAAATAAGATACCAATAACAATTGTCATGAAGAACCGAATAGCATTGTACTGAGAATTCCTCCAGTAAGACCAATGCTGCTTCCAAAAGCAAGCGTGGCATTGAGTTATAAAGCTTTGAGAGTATTTAGTGGGAAAGTGAAGATCCTTGGAACCTGGCTGTGGACTGCTTAACTCCTTGATGAGCTCCTGATTTCTCCTGAAAATGGAAAAGGAAAAGAAAATCAGTACTGATGTAGAAAATGAGATGAAAAGAAGAGTACAATTGTTGGAAACTTACAGGTAAAGATCTGAGTTGGCATAAACTTCTGCAAAATCGATACTAAGTTGAGCTTCAACTGTAGTAGAGCTCACCTCTAATACCCATGTAGCAGGATTGTAACCCTCTTTGATTGGGGGAACTCCTGGAATAGCCTGCGAAAAGTTTTAGGTATTATATTTTCTCAGTCTTATGTATGCCATTGAAATGGATATCACGAAACATAAGGTTGATGCTTATGTTGCTAGAAATTTGAAGTTGAAATGCATTGAACCTCGGAAAACTCAAATACAAGTACATTTAAGGGATAGAATGTCAAGGAGAGATTTGTGGAAAGAAAGTCTCACCTCAAAATATTGAATAAGCTTGTGAGAACGGCGACCAAGATGTCCAGCATAAATAACTTGGCCTCCTCTTTTCATCAACAACAGCTGCAAAAACAAACAAGTCAGATGTGCAATAAACAGCATAAATTCATAGTACGATCAAAACAAAATCATAATAGTACCACTACAAACAGGATTCTCAAAATGGAACAATACCTCGTCAAAGGCTTCAAAGATATCAATGCTTGGTTGGTGAATTGTGCACACAACAGTTCGTCCTGTATCTACGGTGTTTCTAACTGTTCGCATAACAATTGCAGCAGCTCTGGCATCAAGACCAGATGTAGGTTCATCCATGAAGATAATGGATGGATTAGCAACTAACTCCACCGCAATGGTGAGTCTCTTTCTCTGTTCAGTTGAAAGACCATCTACTACAGGAAGTCCAACCAAAGCATTTCTCAATGGATTTAGCTCAACTAGCTCCATGACTTCTTCAACAAACATCTGCAAGAGCAGCAAAAATTAGACATTTAAGTAACTAACATTTTCCATTCCCTCTTCACGTAATAAGTAACTTGCCTTTCGTGCTTCTTTCTTCACATCTGAACCAAGACGCAGCCAAGCAGAGTATAATAGAGATTCGTAGACAGAAACATATGGTGAATGAATGTCATTCTGTTCGCAATAACCGCTAACACGAGCAAATGTAGCTTGGTTCTTCGGGTAGCCAGAAATGCTTATACTTCCTTCAATATATCCACCGGTCTTTCTTCCTGCTAAGACATCCATCAGGGTAGTTTTTCCGGCACCACTAATTCCCATTAATGCTGTTAGAACACCTGGCCTGAAAGCACCACTTACATCTCGAAGTAGTTGCAGTCTGTTTTCTTCAGCTCCTTGACTCTTCACTTCCTAATGGTTTGGAAAAGAATCGAAATTGAATCGAAAAATGTACTTTGCGCTACTTATGTTGAATTATAAGTTCTAACTTGAAAGAGAGACTCACAGCAGGCATATCCACATAGTAATTTACATGGTCAAAAGCAAGTGAAAGGGGTTGAAATGGCAAAACCATTCCTTTGTTAGATTTATTGGTGTTTGAGTGAGAAGTCCCTTTAGCAGTTCCTACAACAGCATATATACATATGTACAAAACTATAATTAGAGATCGAAAATAGTACCAATAAAATGTATGGCTATGCATCAATGTCATGTTTTCAAAATTGAATGAAGGATGTGTCACATTTTATCCTTTTTCACTGCGTAAAATTTTGCTATCTTCTTTGATCAGAACTAGTTGAGGGGCACCATATCATAAATTTGGTTGATTTCTTTTATTCTCTCTACTGCCCTTCTTTTGCATATTTCAGCTTTGATTAATTGAATTCTCATTATATAAAAAAAGGACTGTGCTGCTAACCTTCCGAATTGGATTTCTTAGCGTAAATTTCAGCGTCTTCATCTGTAACTACAGCTTTAGAATCACCAATTGCTGATATTGAGAAAAGAAAATGAGATTCATTTTCACTTAACATTAATAAACATAAAAGAAACAAAGTAAAAAATCTGACTTACGATTTAAAAATGTCAGTGCAGCAATGAAAAGAGTGTTAAAAAGAAGAGAAAACCCGAAAAGAGCACCGACACCAATCCAATACCAATTTTCATCCACAAAAAGGCCTCTTTCCTTAAGAAGGGTCTTCCCAATTGTGGGTTGGCTAGATCCTTTTATGGGCTGTCTTGAAAAAATTTAAATTCATGTTAAACTTATCTAATAGCTTTAAACATGAACTTAATGGAAATTTGTATAATCTTTAGAGGGATTATGATAGCTTACAGTGCTCCATCTGTCATCAAGAAACTCATTAATAGCAATGGCATTTTGCCCATACATCATAGGAGAAACATAGTATCCCCAAATCATCCAAGGTTTGATGTCATCTGTATGCAGGAAAAAAAAAGTTCTACAAAGCATAAAAAAAAAAATTCCTCTAGTCTTCTAACTTTTCTCTTCCTTCGGTTTCTTGGGGTAGGGGCAATTATGAGAGAAATTTAAATTAAGCAAAAAGACCATAAAGCCATTGGAAATGAGAAAACTTACCTTTGGAAACAATAAAACCTCCAAGCACAAAGACCATTAGCAAGGTAAAGGTGCCAAGTGTATTTGCAACAACTGCTGTTCTTCCTGCTGCTGCAATGAAACGGAAGAGGGAGAGAGCCATCTGATGCACACCAAATAAGGCCAAGAATTGTTTGAAAAACCTGAAAAAATAAAAAATAAATAAGATTATGTTAGCAAAATAAACTTCCCTTTTTTCGGTACACAATCGAGTTCCAACTCACAATCCTTTTAGTTAATTATTTTAAAAATCAAAAGAATATGACTCGAGAACTTCAATGATGGACTAGATAAATTACAGTCTAACACTTACCTACTAGCAGCAGGTGCAAAACCAATGGTGTAATACGTAAGGATGATCCAAATTGCGGATTCCATTAGCGAAATGGGGATTCTAAGGAACCAAATGGGCAGGCCAAAAGCCCAAGCAGGGTAGAACAATGCATCTCTTTGTTTGAAGAACACTGGAAGCCTGAACACAGTCATTGCAAGCTCTGACATCCCATTGAACATCACATTAATGAGACTGAAAAACAGCGCTCCCCAAAACTTCGTCCCATCTTCCAGCTTCCCGGCTTTCATTTGTGTTCTTAAAAATACAGTAAAAGCAATTATAGCCATGACTACTATCTGAAATGCTTTAAATATGTACACAAAAGAGTTGCGCTTCATTAGCAACCATTCCCTTGAAAAACAAGCCCTGAAGAGCTCCCAGTTCGAGATTCCATACTTGTCTCTGACTAAAGCAGCAGGATGGAATTTTGATTTATCAAAATTGATACTTAGATCTTCCGAAAGCTTTTGGCCGAGATGGAAAGAGTTGAAGGCTTGAGCAAACTCAGGTACTGATATATATGCATAAGGCTGGTCCTCTTTGAACCAGTATTGTTCTTGGTCCTTCTTGGAAGTTACTTCTTGAAGAAAATCTGCAATTCCTTTTCTTTCCGGGCATTTGAAGCCCATATATTCGAAAAACTCAAGAACTTTCTCACGCGATCCTTGGTAGACAATTTGACCCTCGGAAAGTAGGATAATATCATCGAAAAGGTCAAATGTCTCAGGAGCAGGCTGCAAGAGAGAGATGACCATTGTGACATCCATAATTTGAACCATCTGCCTCATATACTTTATAATCTGAAATGTGGTTGAACTATCAAGCCCTGTCGAAATTTCATCCATAAAGAATGCTTTTGCTGGCCCAACTAGCATTTCCCCTGCATCAGATAATTTTTCCAGGAAAATAAAGAAAGAAACAAGTTAGTGAAAAGGAAAAATCTACTGACAAACTTACCATAGTTATATATAGACAATATAAACAATTAGAAGCTTGTCAGTGGTGTGAAATCAAAAATTTCATGTAATGAAAAAGGAAGTCTAACATTTTTGGAACAAAAAGAAAAAACACTTCCATAGACTAGTAATATGTTAAATTACCAGAATACTAGTGTAATTTTAATGTTTTGTTTTATGATATTGTCACGTACCAGTCGTGACACGCTTCTTTTGCCCGCCAGAGATGCCTCTTCTCATGTCATCTCCTACCATTATATCAGCACATATATCCAATCCAAGTATCTGTTTGTGACACATTAGATGTTATTCGTTCTTCATAAGACAAGAACACAAAAGCCTAATAAGAAAGCAACAAACCTTGAGAACATAATCTGTGATCAAACTGGTTTTTTGACCAGCCCTTGCTATGGCTTTCATGAATGTATCAATATCAGGATCTGGTTGGATACCAGCTTCTTTTTCCCGCCTTGACGTCTCTACCAAAATTTCATACCTCGATCCAACACCAAGGCATCTTCCCGAAAAGTCCAATGTCTCACGAACTGTCATCTCTCCATAGTGAAGATCATGCTGGCTAATGTATGCACATGTTCTTTGAGGAATAAACTCTGAAAACTCATGGCCGCAATAGGTGACTTTCCCGGTAACCTGCTCAAAACAACAATCTATCAACAAAAATTCAGCAGAGAAACAAACAAAACAAAGAGATAGAATGTCAAACCTTCAAAATTTTATCAAGTTTCCCACTAAGTGCCTTAAGCATCGTTGTTTTTCCAGAGTTAGGAGGTCCAAGAAGTAGAGTCATCCTGAAAAAAAAATAATTCTTTAACAATAGTTTTCTATCTTCATAAAACACCACCTAACGTTTGTGTAATGGAATAGGAATGGTAATTGGAGTGCATTATGTTGTTTAGTTAAAAATTGAAATCAATACTGTAATGAAAATTATTGTATTTGGTTGAGTATTAGAATAGAATGAAACAAGTATTACTTTTACCAAAATACCCCTAATAGTTTTTTGATTAACTTTTTGGGAAGCTCAATAAATTTTTATGTAATTAAGAAAAAAAAAAATTACTACAATAAAAAGTATTTATTTAAGGTTATTAAAGATTTTTATTTTAATTATTGTTTTATTGAATTTTATGTATTTATTTGTAAAAAATATAAATTGAATTTTGATAAGGGGTATTTTAGACATTTTATTTCATTATGTCTAAGTGAAATATTTAAAATATATATATATAATACAATATGATGATTAGTTTTAAAAAAATATAATAATACACATATGATGATTACTTTGTTGACCTCTAATTTTCAATTGACAAAATTATTAAAGGATAATTTGGTAAATTTACTTTTTACTTTAGTAATGGAACGGTGATTCCATCAAATCACTTTGATAATGAATCATTAACACAGGTGATGGAATTGTGATTCCAAAAGTTGGTGATTCGAAAACACAAGAATGACTTTTTTTGCGGGCCCTTTCCATTCCTTTCTTTTGAACCAAACATAACCTAATGTTTACAATTCTTTAAACATACCTCGATGGCCATACTATTCCGCTCACATCTTTGAGTATCTTGACAGCCCTTTTCTTGGATGGAGAAAGTCTAACAAGTCCAAGAACACCCTATGCAAGAAATAAGAATGTTCAAACATTATAAACAAATATGAATCTTCAAAGAGAACAAGTTAAGTCCATTTTTCCCAACTTATTTCCCCGAAAAACAAATTCATGTCGAGACACATAAAAGCAGTTAGAAAATGATCCTCGAGGCACATCATTTTGTAAAGAAATGGAAACGAAAAACAGCCTGAAGAGGTATAATTTATATATTATGATCATTATTTAAAAACAAAAAAAAAAAATGAAAGTAAAAAATACCTCAATTGCATTCAACAGAGAATTTAACAGAGTAGGAAGTGCTCTGGTTCCAACATAAGCTTCCCCTTCAACTGATAAATGCTCAAATCTCACTTCAATCTTAGGAATCTCAATTCCAACCCTGTTTCCCAATTAAAAAAGTCAATAAACATCTTTAAAATCCCATACAAAAAAAAAAAAAAAAAGCATAAATTAACACATCAGACAAGCTTCCCTATCTTATTTCCCCCATTTTCTCAGCATCCAAACAAAGCAACTCACCACATTCGAGTCACAAATATACTAACCTGTCAGTTCTTTCCCTGAGCCTCCTTAGGAACTTCTCATTATCATCCTCAGCAACTTTTAGCACACCGTCCATCAACTGCTTCTTGTGTTGAATTCCAAGCTTAGTAACATCAACTTCTTCTCGCACCTCCACCCCGTCTGTCCTAACCTGCTTGATCGTCCCCTTTTTCATCCTATCAAAAGTTGGCAACCGCTCTATTGCTGCCCATTTGAGTGCCTCGTCGTCCTTCTTCCCCACCTGCCTGCCGCTACTTTGGAAAACGTCCGGGCCGTTCAACATCTCTTTCATGCTTCCCTTCATCCCATTTGAGGACTGCGTCAAGCCACCTCCCGGCGTCAGTGCTGTTGCCATTTTTTTACACTTTGGACCCGGGAAAATCAAGATTCTTTGTTGCACAGAAAAAAAGATAGAACTACAGGACTATACACAATAGTTTTTGTATATCATGTTTGAAAATTGTGAAACCAAATGAAAGAATGAAGAATAGTGAAATGGGTTGGAGTTGAACAGCTTGTGGAAGCTTGAGAGGAAATATAGAAGATGGAATATCTAAGTCTCAACAGTGAAGGAAAGAATAAAACTAAAACAATATATATTGATCGATCACATCTTGGCATAAATGGTGTAGAGCTGTGGAAGAGGAATCTCATCCTCACGTTTTTCACATATAGAAATTGTTTCAATCAGAACTTGTGGGGATTGCTTCTTGCACTTTAACGTTGCATTTGAATTTTTGTTTAGAAGTGCATTTGAATATTTAAAGTAGGGAATAAAGAGCAAGTGGGGGAATACATTATATAATATAAAATGAATATATTATCTTGCTTTTCCATATAGTGTATTAGTATTGGGTTGTGATGGAATTTGGCTTTTGTTTTTTTTTTCTTTTTTAAGCCCAAGTCATTTGTATTATTATCATTACATGCACTTTCATAAGATAATTTACTTGAAGTTGCTGCAAAGCACCCTATTAGTTTAAATAATTTGGTTCTCGTTTGGCCTCTTTAACTCTTTAAATATTGTGTTACCTCTCGAAGTATCTTTAGTTTTAAGATATCGGTGTTGAAGCCTCTAGAGGACTATATGACTAGAAAATTCAACGTTCTTATAGTTGGATTTAACTCCAACGTAGGCGTATGATAAAATTTAGGGAAAATAACTCGCATAGCCACTACATTGTTGTCAACATTTTAGTTTGACCATCACTTAGTTAACTTGGTATTTTTAGCAATTTCTGTGTTGGTGGTCATCACGGACTATCACTTAGTTGACTTAATAACTTTTGATGACATGAAATAATTACATTTTAGTGCAATACTTTTTCAAATGCTCCAAAAATACTCTATGTTTTTAATATATAATAAAAATTATCATTTTTGTAAATAATAATAATAATAATAATAAAATTTAGTCTCGGGTATTGGAACTCAAAGTTGATCAAACTTTTCAAAATCTTAAAATTAACCTTAATATTATTTAAAATAGAATTTAGGGTTTAGGATCAGTTTAGGGTTTAAGTTTTAGATTTTTATATATTTTTGGGATTTTAAAAAGTTTGGTCAACTTTGAGTTGATTCATTGTACCTCATACTAAATTTTACAAAAAATTAAAATTAAAATTAAGGTGTATTTTTGTTATATTAAAAACATAGGGTATTTTTTAGCATTTGAAAAGTATAGGATACCAAAACGTAATTATTCCTTGTTAAAAATTGTTAAAAATTACCAAACCAATTAAGTGATGGTCACCAATGCACTATTGTTTGCATAAAATTGCTAAAAGTTACTAAGTCAACTCAGTGATGGCTAAACTGAAACATTGGCAACAAATTAGTGGCCTCGTTTTTCAACAATCCTAAAAAAAAATTGAAAGGTAAAGTTATTTCATTAAACACCAAACAACGCACATAGTATGAATACAAGAAATTGAAAACGACACAAAAGCATACGTTCCTCATAGCAATAACCCCAAAACTGTTCAAGATGGATAACCACTTAGGTCCAATGATAATCAGAGGATTTTTCGTGCATGGGGGTCTCCATTTAGGATGAAATCCCGGAGAACCACCATAAACGTGCACATAATTTGAGCACTCATTTGGTTCTTTCCAATCATATTCTTCACGTGGGTGATCCGATCCGATCGAATTTGGAATTTGTACATATGAGAATAAGTTATAGTAAGCGCCATATGCGGACAGACAACCCCTAAATACCCAGTGAGAAACTCTCAACTTGAAAACGTTTCAGAGAAATTATTGTGCAAACATAACCAACCACACAACATAAACAAAAACAATACAAATCAAACAAAACATAAATTAAAATAACGAAAAATGACAAAGAAACGACAAAGAGGATTGCAGATAAACCACCAATGATGCCTCCAAACCTGTTAACTCAATAACTGCTCCTTGATGAGCCGAAATTGCTATCTCATTAATTGCACCTTGATGAGCTGAAACCATTGTCTCATTAATTGCACCATGATAAGCTAAGACTGTTGTCCCAAAAAGTATTCTTGACGTTGGATTTCCAAACATTTGGTACTCTAGGTCAAATTAATTACGAAAATAGCCTTATTAAAATTCATTTACATTTCTTTTTTCATTTAGAATATATACTAAATTAATTAAATAAATAAAAATATAAATGAACCCAAAATTCATTAATTATTTTATTATTTTTAAAATATTTTTAAGGAATATTTACAGTGTGGTACCATGTGGTTTACGTTAATTGCAAAAAGTGCCTCCATTTTTCAATAATCGTGTAGGGATGACTAATAGTTT
>WUAT03000004.1:2501185-2512406 GCA_010015005.3 Ulmus americana
ATGTGAGTGGATTGGTGAAGCCATCAAGGTATATATCTATTCACTTCCATATTAGCATTTAAATTTTGGAATAGAACCATCAATTTTAGCACAAAAAGATCTAATTCACTGATTTGGTTTGTGTTATCCAGAATGTCATTGCTTCTGGGACCTCCAGGATCAGGAAAAACTACATTGCTTCAGGCACTTGCAGGGAAAACAGATAAGACTCTGAGGGTGAGACTTTCCCATTTAACAAACTCTCTTAAGTTTTAATCTTGCTTCAAATTCTTCCTTATGAAGCAATTCTGACTTTAATCCACCCTCAATTCTGTCAACAGGCAACGGGAAGAGTCACTTACTGTGGTCACGAAATGTCAGAGTTCATTCCTCAAAGAACATGTGCTAACATTGAACAGCATGATCTTCACCAGGGTGAGATGACAGTAAGAGAAACACTCGACTTCTCAGGTCGTTGCTTGGGGGTCGGAACCAGATATGAGTTGCTGGCAGAATTGTCAAGAAGAGAGAAAGAAGCTGGAATAAAACCTGATCCCGAGATAGATGCATTCATGAAAGCCACAGCTTTGGCAGGGCAAGAAACCAGTTTAGTTACAGATTATGTTCTTAAGGTTTATTGCATTCTAAGTGATTCTTTCTTTTGCTTCGAATATAGATTGCGAAGATTAACGATTTAGAAATATTTGTAACAGATTCTTGGACTGGACATATGTGCTGATATTTTGGTTGGTGATGAGATGAGAAGAGGCATTTCTGGTGGACAAAAGAAGCGTCTTACAACAGGTTTGAACCAAAAAAATGACACAATTTTCTCTTCTAATCCTATGAAAAGTTCTGAATTTTTGCCAAGTACTTGATTGATCATATTGAATGTAGGAGAAATGCTGGTTGGACCTACTAAGGTTCTTTTGATGGATGAGATTTCAACCGGTCTAGATAGTTCAACAACTTTCCAGATTGTTCGGTTTATGAGGCAGATGGTTCACATAATGGATGTTACCATGATAATCTCCCTTTTGCAACCTGCTCCTGAAACATATGATCTTTTTGATGACATTATTCTGCTTTCTGAGGGTCAGATTGTCTACCAAGGTCCGCGTGAGAATGTACTTGAGTTTTTCGAACATGTTGGTTTCAAATGCCCCGAAAGAAAAGGTGTTGCAGACTTTCTGCAAGAGGTGACTTCTAGAAAGGACCAAGGACAATACTGGTTCAAGAAGGATGAGCCTTACAGGTTTATAAGTGTCTCAGAGTTTACGGATCACTTCAGTAATTTCCACATTGGCCAGAAAATCTACGAAGAACTTGCAGTCCCGTATGATAGATCCAAAACACATCCTGCTGCCTTGGTGAAAGAAAAGTTTGGAATCTCAAACTGGGAACTCTTCAGAGCTTGCTTTGCAAGAGAATGGCTATTGATGAAACGAAACTCATTTGTATATATATTCAAGACAGCCCAGATAACGATCATGTCACTAATTGCCATGACAGTTTTCTTCAGAACCGAAATGAAGCATGGTCGGATAGAAGATGGAGGGAGATTCTATGGTGCACTGTTTTTTAGTCTCGTTAATGTGATGTTCAATGGGATGGCAGAGCTTGCTATGACTATATTTAGGCTTCCTGTGTTTTTCAAACAGAGGGATTTCATGTTCTATCCAGCATGGGCTTTCGGGTTACCAATTTGGATCCTCAGGATTCCTCTGTCCCTCATGGAGTCGGCAATATGGATCATCCTCACTTATTACACTATTGGCTTTGCTCCTTCTGCTAGTAGGTATGTAAATGCACCAAAGTTTGATAAAGAAAATTTCATTTCCTATTAGATTCCACTATGAAAACCAACTAGTTCAATCTAAAATGTTACAGGTTTTTCCGCCAACTACTGGTGTTCTCTGGTGTGCATCAGGTGGCTCTATCTCTCTTCCGTTTCATTGCAGCACTGGGAAGGACACAAATTGTTGCAAATACTCTCGGCACCTTCACACTACTATTGGTTTTTGTCCTTGGTGGATTCATTGTAGCCAAAGGTGTGAACTAGCTGATCATTTTCTATCTTTATACCAGATATCAATTGGAGCTATTCAATTTAGTTCGAAATAATTTAACTATATACACACCTCACACTTCTGCAGATGACATTAAACCATGGATGATATGGGGCTACTATATCTCCCCTATGATGTACGGACAGAATGCTATAGCCATCAACGAATTTCTCGACAAAAGATGGAGTGCGGTAAGATTACTAAAAAGCTTGTGCATAGTAAATTTTCATGTGCAAATGCGTGTGGTGTTGTAGGCCACAATGAATACAAAAATTTTGTTTCTTTGTGATAGCCAAATCCCGACCGAAGAATCCCCGAGCCAACAGTTGGAAAGGTTCTTCTAAAGGCCAGAGGCATGTTTACAGAAGACTACTGGTACTGGATATGTGTAGGCGCACTCATGGCCTTCTCCCTGCTTTTCAACATCTGTTTTATTGCAGCACTCACCTATTTGAACCGTAAGTCATCAAATCTTACAAAGAAGCATTGGTTTAGTTATGTGATCAAGTTTTTTTATTCTGATTGTTGTTTGAAATCAAACACAGCTCTGGAAGACTCTAAATCGGTTATTCTGGAAGATGACACCAAGAATACATCTAAAGGGAAGTCATTCTCTGATGGCAAGAACCCGATAAGCATGACAGAAACTAGTTCAGCATCTACTGCTCCATTTTTTGAAGGTACAGGAATTCCTAGTCAATACAAACGTCGTAAAATTCTCTCCAAAAGGGTTGATAAAGGACTTTGAATGATGTTATTATATGAATAATTGCAGGTATTGATATGGTAGTGAGGAACACTCCAGACAAGTCTAATGTTAGTACTGTAGAGAATTTGCCTACTAAAAGAGGAATGGTGTTACCCTTTCAACCCTTGTCACTTGCATTTGAGCATGTGAATTACTATGTTGATATGCCTTCTGTAAGTCCCTTTTCCACCTCCCTTTTTAATCTTTTGAAATGAACCACTAAACTATTGTGTATCAGATGAGGTGCTCTTGAGTTCAAATCTCTACAATTGTGATTTCTTAACTTGTCATGTGTTGAGCCTATCGTGTTTTATGGCATTCCCCGCCCTTGTTTGAATTCACCCAGTTGGGTGCTTTATTTGGTGAAGACCCGCAAGTGGAGGGAAATACCACCTCCTAATAGCTACAATAATTTGGCTCTGTTCATCAGGAAATGAAGAAACAAGGAATTGCAGAGGATCGTCTCCAACTGTTGCGAGATGTCAGTGGTGCTTTTAGGCCTGGTGTTCTGACGGCTTTGGTAGGGGTAAGTGGTGCCGGAAAGACCACTTTGATGGATGTGTTGGCTGGAAGAAAAACTGGCGGGTACATAGAAGGAAGTATCAGCATTTCTGGTTACCCAAAGAACCAAGCAACCTTTGCTCGTGTTAGTGGTTATTGTGAACAGAATGATATCCATTCTCCAAACATAACAGTTTATGAATCTCTGGTGTACTCTGCCTGGCTGCGTCTGGCGAAGGAGATTAAGAAGGAAACTCGACAGGCATGTCATCTTGTTCCCAAATACACATTTCATTCAAATTTTTCTCCAGTGGATTTGTTGTCTTTAAACTTGTTCCTGAAAGGAAAGAAAAAATAAATAAATAAAGGGAGTAAGATCTTCTCTACCTTTCTTATCCAACAAGGAACTGATCTTAGTTTTTCCACCTGCCATTATAGATGTTTGTCGATGAAGTCATGGACTTGGTTGAGCTAAATCCGCTGAGAAATTCTCTAGTAGGCCTTCCGGGAGTTGATGGTCTATCAACCGAACAAAGAAAGAGGCTGACCATTGCCGTAGAATTGGTTGCTAATCCATCCATTATCTTCATGGATGAGCCAACATCTGGCCTTGATGCTCGAGCTGCTGCCATTGTCATGCGTACAGTAAGAAACACAGTCGATACAGGAAGAACCGTTGTTTGCACGATTCACCAGCCTAGCATAGACATCTTCGAAGCCTTTGACGAGGTATTTGAACTTTCTCAATCTCAGAATTATGTGAATGAAATCTATGGCTTCTCTGATTGCTATCATACTTTTGCTTACAGCTACTGTTGATGAAGAGAGGTGGACAAGTCATTTATGCCGGACCCCTTGGTCATCAGTCTCACAAGCTAGTAGAATACTTCGAAGTGAGTGTTAACACTAACATTGTTCTACTGTTGATAATCGAACATGATATCAAATTGAGAGGTTATCTAGCAGAAACAAAGAGGACTCATCTTTGAACTAAAATCGATACTATCTTGCAGGCAATCCCAGGTGTTCCTAAGATCAAAGATGGTACAAATCCAGCTACATGGATGTTGGATATCAGCACTTCTGCAGTTGAGACTCAACTTGGCGTAGATTTCGGAGAAATTTTTGCCAACTCTGAATTGTACAGGTATGTCAACATAGCACAAATTGTTATCACCCTATTTTCCCCCATTATTTTCCTTTGTTAGCTTGAAATTAAGGGTATACAGGGATATCATCTACTTGTTCCTCATTTTCCAGGACAAATAGTCAACTTATCACAGAGTTAAGCACTCCAGCACCAGGATCCAAGAACCTGTACTTCCCAACCAAATACTCTCAGTCTTTCATCACTCAATGCCAAGCTTGCTTCTGGAAACAACATTGGTCCTACTGGCGGAACCCTCCGTACAACGCCATCCGGTTCTTCATGACAATAGTTGTTGGTGTTCTTTTTGGACTTATTTTCTGGAACAAAGGAGATCAAACGTAAGTCAGAACATCCTTATTTCCCCATCTCTGCCAAGATGATTTATTAACAATATCAAGACGTTTTCCCAACAGACACAAAGAACAAGACCTGCTAAATCTGCTGGGAGCTATGTATGCTGCTATTTTCTTCCTCGGAGCCAGCAACACATCCTCGGTGCAGCCCGTTGTGGCAATCGAAAGAACTGTTTTCTACCGTGAAAGAGCAGCAGGGATGTACTCCGCGTTGCCTTATGCATTTGCTCAGGTAAAAGAAAGCTGATACCATAGTAAACATGAACTCGAGACAAAGAGAATTCAACTATTTTGGCAAACTCAGAAAATCCAAATAGTACAATTCAATGAAGAAAGAACATGTAGAGTTATCTAATCGTTGTTAGCTTAATCCTGTGTAGGTGGCAGTAGAGGTAATTTATGTTGCAGTTCAATCTCTTGTGTACAGTCTTATCCTCTATTCGATGATCGGGTTCCACTGGCGACTTGATAAGTTCTTCTGGTTCTACTACTTCGTTCTGATGTGCTTCATCTACTTCACCTTGTATGGAATGATGACTGTGGCTTTAACTCCAAACCACCAAATTGCTGCCATTGTCATGTCCTTTTTCCTCAGCCTCTGGAATCTGTTTTCCGGCTTCCTCATTCCTCGGCCGGTAAGTATTCCTCACTAACCAAAATCCAACTCTGATGAGATCTTTTAAAATAAGCTTACAATTCCTCATTTTTAACATGTTGTTATTTTAAATTTGGCAGCAAATTCCAATATGGTGGAGGTGGTACTACTGGGCTTCTCCAGTGGCATGGACAGTTTATGGGCTAGTGACCTCCCAAATAGGTGATAAAACTTCTCCAGTTCTAATTCCTCAAGAAGGTTCGCTACCAGTGAAGGATTACCTCAAGAGATATTTAGGGTTCGAATATGATTTTCTTGGAACCGTTGCAGTTGCACATATTGGTTTTGTATTAGTTTTCTTCTTTGTCTTTGCCTATGGCATCAAGTTCCTCAACTTCCAAAGGAGATGACAGATATTTACAAAATGAAATGGAACATATCAAAAGTATGCAAGTGGATAAGCAAGAAGAAATATGTAAGAAAACCATATGGTTTTTTTTTTTCTTTCTTTTCACCTTGTTTGCTCTAACCAAATTGAAAGGCCTTGTTTGGTATAGGAAATAAGAAAACATTTGTCGCTCGATTTCTATAGTGAATTGAAAAGTAATCCAAACCTTTTATGTATGTGTACACACTTGTCACCATTAGAATTTTTAGAGATTTTCAACCCACCCAGTTTTAAAAAATTTATTTTTACCATACCAGATGAATCTAAATAGTGTTTTTACCTGTACCTTGCATTTATTTTAAAAAATACTTTTAATTTTTAATAATCTCAAAATATATATTCGAAGTTGCATTTCTAGTCATTTAGTACTTTGGGTAACTTAAGTTGATTTTTAATTGTAGATTGTCTGAAATAACTTTTTGTTCAATTTAATTTTTTTAAGAATTTAAAATGATTTTGTTTTGGAATTACCTTTTATACATTATAAATCCAACAAAAAATAAAATAAATATTATTTCACAGCAAAGATACTTTAAAACATTACAAATTTAGGATAGGAGTAAGGGCAAATTGGTAATTTAAAAAAATAATTAATCAACTTAAGAGACCGTTTGGTTCAGTATTCAGCAGTATTATAAGCAAGGCATTGTAAATAGGGTATTTTAAGCAAGGCATTGTAAATAGGGTATTTTAAACAATGGTTTTATTTGGTTCCGATTATTCTAAACAGAGTATTTAAAATAGAATTTTTGTAAAAAGTGGTAGGGTCTACGAAATTTAATAATAATAGAATATAAAAAAATAATATTTTATTAAAAAAGTGGTGAGAAAATGTAATATTTTGTTAAAAAAAATAGTAGAGATAATAATTTATTAAAAAGATAGTAGAAAGATAATATTTTATTAAAAAAGTTGTTGAGAGATAATATTTTATTAAAAAAGTAGTGGAGAAATGTAATATTTTATTAAAAATGTGATAGAAAGATAATATTTTATTAAAAAATAATAAGGTGGTAAAAAGACATAATATTTTATTAAAAAAATGATATAGATCATATTTTATTTAAAATGTTGTGAAAAAAGATAATATTTTATTAAAAAAGTCACGAAAAACTGTAATATTTTATCAAAAAATAGTAAGATAGTGAAAAAGTGTAATATTTTATTAAAAAGACGATAAAAATATAATATTTTATTTAAAATGTTGTGAAAAAAGATAATATTTTATTAAAAAAGTAACGAAGAAATGTAATATTTTATTAAAAAATAATGAAGAAATATAATATTTTATTAAAAAATTATGAAAAATAAAAAAAATAAAATAATGTGAAAAAATAATATCAAATATTTTAAATATTTTATAATCATTTAAATAGCAAACGGCTATGCATCTTTGGAAATTTCGAGATTTGTACAGCAACTACTAAAGAACATTCTTCTTTTGTTGTTTTTCTTCGTTATTAAATTTTTTTTTTTTTTGGTCTTTTTCAATTTGTTCTTTTTCCTCGTTTCTAATTCCTGAGTGATATCGGTTACTGTGGTGCATTTGCCATTTGGTCAAAAGTAGCGTATAATGTTGAATTTGTTAGCTCTTGGTAGGGTCAATAGTACAACGTATGTCTACCGTAACTGTGGAGAATATAAAAGACTTTTTCCAAATAAAAAGAAAAATCGTGTCGTATAAAAAACAAAAACAAAATTCGTATTTGTATTCCATAAAAAAAAAAAGGTCGTTTAATAGAATTTTCATTTTCTAAAATAGTTTGTTTAGGATACAAAGATACAAGAATGGCAACGAGACAATTTAATCTCGGATCATGAAGTCCTAATCAAGCAAAAACAGAAAATAAGTTGAGAGGGAAGTGGGCAATTATTGATCGTTACGTGTTAGAGCCAAGAGGATAATTTTTTTAAAGGTCATGTTCAATATTTTTTGGATCTTAATAACACGTCTCGTCATTCCAATTACCAATCTAATTTTAAATATTTAAAATTTCCTACGAATTATTGTTTTAGGGGAAATCACCTAAAATGGACTATCTCCCAAAGCTTTAAGCAAAATTGGACACAGCTCACCTAAAATGGATTCTCAATTACCATTTTGCCCTTTTTTATTGAAACAATATTAAAACAAATAAACAAAAAAATCAAAAATCAAAAATCAAAATAACAATCCTCCTCTTCCCTCTCCATTCTCTCACTCCCTCTTTCTCTTTGTGTCTATCACCGACCACCACACTCTCTCTCTTTCTCTCTGTGTCTATCGCTGACCACAGTATTCTCCACTCTCTCTATCTCTTCTATTTCTGTTTCGGTGCCATAGTATTCTCCACTCTCTCTATCTCTTCTGTTCCTAGGGCCAAATCGATTTGGGTTTAAATAAAATTAGGGCCAAGTCGATTTGGGGCATAGGGTTTAATCCATTTCATGATCGAAATCAAATAGGGGGTTAGAGGTTCGCTCTTGAATCGCGATTTGGGGGTTAGGGTACACAGCTGCTTTTGAAGACTAAATCCTAGCCCTGGTACCTCTGGTCGGGGAAGACCACCAAGTCCACTGTTGCTAAGGCTAAGAAGAAAAAATCCAAAGGGGATCCCGCTGCTGTCGCCGACCGTCGATTATCCCGCCGGCGATATCGACGCCCCTCTCTTTGATGAGGGCTTTCAGGCACTCAAGCTTTCCACTGAGGAGAACAATCCCTCACTCAATGTGGGCCCCAAAGGTAGCCTCTGTTTACCTCCTTTCCGCTTCTTCTCTATTTTGTTTACAAATTATTTCTGATTGCTTGTCACAGTTTAATTTTCTTTTGTTGTCTGTAATGTATAATTAAGTTGACTGCTAAATACAATTATGTGGCTTTAACCCCTCTGTGGCATTTGGGACCTGCAATTTCTCTTTTTTCAGCATTTAAGGAAGGGTGGAAGTTATAACTGAGGAGCTGGCGCGACATTGTGTATATGGTATGATAGGATATATAGTGCACACAATTCCATAGTTGTTCTAATTAATTTAACACTCTTATAGTTAACAAATAACAGTTGAATGGCCAATTAAATGTCAACTCTGAATTTTTTGTTTGTTTGTGCATATAAATTTTGGAATGTGGAAAGTTTTTGGAGCCAAGGGTAGACAATTTGGTGCAAAAGAAGTGTATAAAACTCCCCCTTCGGACAAATCAAAATTAACTTAAGCTTTTCCATAACATTTAAAAGTCGCAAAGTGATTGTGAGTCCACTAGTTCTTTGCTAGACGTAATATACTAGATTATTCTTGAAGCATGAGAAATTCAATGTCTTCTTGAACTTAAAGGTATCATGCTGACATGTATTATCCGGAGTGGGATTCTAATTTGACTTTCCTAACTATTATTTGATGTTTCAGGTTTCTATTGGTCTTGTGGTTGCTCTGAATTATCACAATCCCTTTCTGAACCCTTATGAAGAATTTCAGGTAAATTTATCTTTAATTATATAATGCATATGCATCTTTACTTTTTGGTTTTAATGTGTCTGCTTTTAATGGAACTAGGATCTTTCACTATTATTGGCTGAAAAGTGGTTTTTTTTTTCAATCTCGATTAGAGGCATTCTAGGATTTAGAATGTAATATACCTGCATATTATTCATATATACATAACCATATATGCATGTATTATATACTGAATAATTAAGCAGCGACACATGGTACACCATTTTGACCGTGTATTCCTTGATTTTTCTATTAACACATTTTAATGTTTTGAAAGCAAGAAATGAACTGGAGAGCAATGCACCAGATTATTATACCATAAACCAACTGATTAAGGCTAATATTACTTTAAAGTAATTTACTATTTCTCACTTTAATTGGATTTGAGTCTTGGACAATGGAAACCTGTTTTCATGTCTTCCTTTCAAGAACTATATTTCAGCTTATTTGTCTTCCCCTTTTATTTACTTAGAAACAAAACTTCTCTCTATAAATAGAGTGGGGAGTGGGGGATTTCAAACTTACAAATATAAGTCACAAAGAGTCCTACAAACAAGTTGTTATCGACACAGATTTAGCTCATATTTCGAGCTGTATCTTTAGTATTAGATTATTGAGAGCTAAAGACTCACAAATTTAGTTCTAAGAGTTGTCAATCATAGTGATTTTCGTGGCATGATTCACTTCTGGTAGATGCTTCCATAGTATTTCTGGTTCAAACTTGTATAAGTAATATGATAGTTTAAATCTGCTGGTATGTGGAAAAAACAATAGATGATGCTAGTTGTCAATCTGTTTGTTGAATATTATGACAATCCTATTCTTGAATTATGACTAATATTAAATTTGTTAACCATTATAATTAGGAAATTATAAAAGAAACAATACATGTATATATAAACATGGTATTGTGAGAAAACCAAATGCTACATTAGAAAAACATGGGCTTCAAACCTACAAACATTTTAAAAAATATATATGTTAGAAAGAGGGCCCTTTGGACAAATGGAAAAGAAACCAAAAGCAATATATACATTGCTTTCTGAAAACAAAACGTACAAAACCAAAAATAAAAATAAAAAAAGAAACAGAACGTTAAATAAATGAAAATAAAAACTTGAATGGGTGTGTTTATCTTAAACATGACAAAACAAAAAACAAACAAACAAAAGAAAAGGGATAAGCACGTGTATGGTACAATCCGTTTCCTTGCAGCTTACAGGGCTCGATTTGGCCTGAGAAATATGCAGGCAATCGTGGTCGTACGGTGTAAATTTGGCACTGTTTTATTGGCCAGAAATGGCTATAAAATCGGAGAAGAGAAAGGCATCTTTGCTGCATGTGAGAAACGCAGAGATGTTTTGATTTTTTAGAAAACGAAACAGAGAGAGGGAGAGGAAACAAGCTATGCTTGCTGTTTCGGTGAGAGAAAAATAGAACGAGAAATAGAGCAAGATAGAGCTTAGAGAAAGAGGGAATGAGCTTAGAGAAAGGAGAGGTTGGAGAGAAAGAGCTTCGAGCTCCCTCCCATGGCGGCTGGACTTCTAGACCGAGCAAGGCAGCAGCAGCCACCGCGAACAGCAGCTATGGGAAGCCAGCAACGGGCAGACAATCTGGCTTGGCAGTCGACCGGCGAGACAAGCAGGCGAACGGCGCCGGACTGGGTGCCTTCGCGGAAGACTCAGCAAGCAGTGGCGGCTCACATGCTGAAGAGAAGAAGTCTGCGAACATCCGGTCGATGTCGGACGGCGGAGGCGAAGCCGAGCTGGTGACCAGTCGGAGGCGCGACTGCCGGTGGCGTTCCGGGCTGGGCGTCGTCGCGGACTGCAACACGAAGGAGAAGAGGAGGACAATGAAAACAGTAGGTGTTGTATATATTAATAGATATGTTTAAATTGTTTACTTGTTTT
>WUAT03000004.1:2523884-2550455 GCA_010015005.3 Ulmus americana
AAGAAAGGACTTTATTTGAATGATTTTAGAATTCTCGTCACCTACACTTTGACCATTAGTCATTCCAAAACTAAAAGAAAATCAATCCTTCCAAAGGAGGAAAAGGGCAAGGAAAGAAATAAGTGAAAAAGAAAAATGGAGGACAAAAAAAAAAAATTGAGCAGGGGAAGGACGATGAACATAAGAAGAAATAGATGAAGGAAGCTTCCTATATCGAAGAGAATCTTGCTAATTTGGCTCCATAGTCAGTAATACTGTAGATTGGCTGATTGATTCCTGAAACCATTTGAATGTGCCATCAGAGTTCACTATGATTCTGTGAAGATTTGTGATTTAGATCTGCAGGGAGCTTTAATGTATGATTTCTGAATATTTCTGATCTCCTTGGTATGATTCACAATTTGGGAAGTGGTGACTTAGGATGTTTCATCTTCTGCCATGATATTCTTCAGGGTTTCCTTTGCTAGTTGTGTTTTCCTTGAAAGTTACTAGACTTCAATGTGACAAATAAAAAAATGCTTTCACTTGTTTCATGAGCTAGGTACAAAAATCTCATGAATTTGTAGTATTCACTCTTTGAAATTTGATTGTAGCCAATGTATAGCTTTGAGTTCGTCAATCATCTGTCTGCTCATTTTATGATTTGCAGGTATGACTCAAGGAACTGTGTCTTGGAGTGGTCCATACTTCTAATTGATAACTCGAACCGCAGGTCTGTTAATTGTTGAACTATTTTTTTGGTTTTGAAATTTCATTTCTTTCATTGTACAGCTGTATATACATACAATTTCTAAGTGATTGTTTTATCTTTTGGCAGTGGATCAATGGAGTTTGTTGTTCCCCCAGCAGATTCGTCCATGTTTTTCCCTATTTCTGTGCGCTTCTCTGCTACGAACACATTCAGTGGTTTGAAGGTTTGCATTCCCTTGCTTTGCTGTCTGATGTTTTATTTTGCAGCTTGGTGATGTTTTCCTTGTGCAAAATTTTGTTTTTGCTGAACTATATAAGAAAAGCTGCTGGTTATGAGTTTTGTAAATTCATTTGATGTGACAAATTCGTGTTCTGATCATGTACTGTTATTTGTGTTATGGCTACGAGTGCGACTTTGTTTTTAGTAGCATTTGTGTTACTTGATCTGTTCTTTGGAATTTTTGAATTGGCTAAAGAATTTCTGAGTTTATTAATCTGGCGCAAAATTTGGTTATGGTCAACTTTGTTTTTGCAGGTTGTGAACCTCTTGCCCCTGAAAGGCGAAGCTCCGCCAAAGTTCTCTCAAAGAACGCAGTTAATCACAGAGAATTACCAAGTGGTGTGACTGGACGTTTTGTGCCATTTTTTTGGTATGGATTAAAGATTTATCCTAGTTGATTTATTACTCAGTTTGAGGTTAATTTTCCTCCGGAAATATGAACTAAATTGATGCTTGTAAGTACATATGGAGTCCTTTATTGGCTGTATCATCTACTCCTATTTTGTTACTATAAAATGAGCGTATTTGTATGATTTGTGATATGTCCACTTTCATCTTCAACAGATTCCATTTTATGGAAACAACATTCCCCGTATTGAAACGACATTGTTAAGGAAATAATAACAAAAGAGACATTTAATTTCTCACGCTCCATAGCATATTTTCTATCAAACTAGGCAATGAGTTCCCCATTAGGTCGGGTTTTAAAGGCCTTATTTCTAACTCTCTCTATATATTTTTTGTTCTCCAATTTTCCAATCAAATTGAGAGTATTTAATCACGGTACCCTTCACTTTCGAACTAATGTGATTGTCCCTATCGAAATCTAGAACTCAAAGTTGTGAAGCAAAAGAATGCATTGGAAAGATGGTCCCTTCACCGTTCTACCCTTTTTAATGTATATTTTGGTAAGGAATAACTACACACTACTTTACTGTAAATATATTCAGAGGAAAAAATGTCATTTTTGGTACCCAAATGAAAATCTTCCTAATATAAATCCTTTAATATCAAAGAAGAATGAGCTAGCAAGTTTGATTCGCCTAATCAAGTTTCATGTCGCATATATAACAACAGTAGCAGTAATAATAATTTGCGGTGGCGATTTAGCTCCTATTCTACCAGTAACGGCAACACTTTCTTGATGACACTTCTCTCCCTGATACATCTCCCGACATCTTTTAGTTGTTTCTGGATATTGGAAAGATTATCTGTAATTATCTTTTCGTTAGACATTTTAAAATTTGAGCCAAAGTGTATTGAAATGAACTCCACAAGTTCTCAACTTATATTGTTGTTTATCTTTTAGTTTGATAAGAAGTAAAAAATAAGAATATAATTGTTAGATGGGGTTGTTAATGAAAGAAGAAACACTTTCTTAATTCTTTGTGATTTTAACAAGTACAAATATCTTTCACTCTGGTACCATGAGTCAATGCTTTGTTGATTTGTCCAGAATGAATAAATATATATTTTTTTCGTTTTCTTTTTAATTGTCCAACATATTTTTCTGATTTATGCAATATTTAAAAATGTGAGAAAATATGTTTTTTTTTTTTTTTTTTTTTTTTTTTTTTTTTTTTTTTTTTTTTTTTTTCTTTTTTTTGTTTCTTTTTTTCTTTTTTTTTTTCTTTTCTTTATTTTTTTGTTTTGTTTTTTATTTTTATTTTTTTTATTATTTTTTTTTTGACATCATTCTCTTAAATTTAACATCGTAAATCAATATATCAAGATTTACTCCAAATGTTTGTATACATTATTCATGTAAACAAGACATCAAAAACTAATTGTAAGTTTTTGAATTCTTAATGTAGCAAGATGTACTAATTTTTTTATTTTTTTGGCTTCATCATTTCCATAAATCAGACATCAATAATCAAATTATCAGGATTTGAATTATTTTTTGGTATGATGTTTTTTCTTTTTGATTTATGTACATGCTTCTTTTTCTTTTTTTTTTAATTACACATAGATGAGTCACTTTTATTTTTTATTGTTAACCTTTTTCATTCGCATAACTAAACAATATATTTTCTTTACCACTTCATTCTCCACTTTTTCACACCTTTTTATTTTTATTTTTTAAATTACATCAAGAACATGTTAATTGTTGTTGTTGTTGTGTCTTTTTGATGTTGATTTCACTCTCATAGTCACTGCCATTCTTTGTCTAGGCGTTGAAATAAAAGGCGACAATCATCGTGTAGGCATCGTCGAGCTCTATTAATCATATCAAACCACCAATCTACACAAATAATGAAAACATGTCTACTATTTACATGAATCTTTGAATTGATGAGAGAGAGAGCTCATGACAACTATTAAAGAGAGCTCATGATTAAGACAAACAATTTAAAATTATTGAGGATGATGATATAACAGTTATAAGTTTATCTGGTGAAAAACTAGCCAACACAAACTAAGAAAAAAGGATTATTGAACTAAACTCAGGGAAACTAAACTAAAGGATCAGAAAATTATAAACTAAAAAGAAGCTAGCGGAACTAAAATTATTGTAATACATGTGTTGCTTTCCACTTATAGTTATGGTGCTAGGATATTTCCCCAATTTGAACTCGAGTGTGAGAATCCTAGCGACGTGTTTCCATATAGCTTAGAACAATCTATTCTAAATTTGTAATCACTAAAGCAACAATAGGGATTAGTGCACGTAGACTTCGTAAACAGCCGAACTACTTCAAAAATCTGTTCGTATAGTGTTCATATTTTGTTCACCACCTGTTCTTCAATGCTTTTTCGTAGAACGTTGGTGCAAGATAAGCGCTAGAAAGAGCATTTTAAAGCTAGAGTTTACAAACTTTTTGATTACCCATCATGCGCAGATCTATTGCAAACTCATCCACTGTACCTGAAGTCCAAGAAGGGGCAGGAGGAATCCTAAAGATTGACTTGGTTACGTGTGACCATTAGCAAAACACAGACCTACGCCTGCACCTGCACCTGCAACTGTGATAAAATATCCCACAAGGCCAAAAGAAAAACAACGATGTAGGTACTGGAAATGGTCTATTTAAACGCCTTTTTTGCTTGGGAGACACGGCCACTCCTGGTTTAATAATCTCTCGGGAGGCTCATTTTGACATTTAAAGACCTCTCGCACAAGTTCTTAGCGTAGTTGATTGGAGCTAAGCCTGTTCGGAAATATATGAACAACCTGAAAGCAACCAAGCAGCACCACAACCTGAAAAGGTCGTTGACTGGTTATGTATTCACATTGCAATTAGTGGTAGTGGTAGCGTTGTCGACTACAAAGGCTGGGTGCATAGCTGGTGTAGAAGCTATCAAGGAAGAGATGTGGTAGGAGCTGCAAACTCAGGGCTATAAGAAAATTATATACAACTTTTACAATATTATTTGGACAAAGGAAGAAGTGGGAAATAAAAGCAACAGAAAAAATACAAAATTCTCCAGCTCCCTTTTTTCTGCCCTCAGATCCATTGCAACAATAAAGAGAAGATATAAACCTATCAGTCATGACAATGTACTCCGGATTATTGCTTATCTGTGTTGGTGGTGTAGAACATTATAGTAAAATTATTCCAAGAGCTAGCAGATTTCTAAAATCCACGATGTACACTCTTGGAGAAGTTGAAATTTCTGGCGGATGGCAATGTTGAAGAATATCTGCATCTTTCCGCGAAATTCAGTAATATCTTCCTTACACTTGTAGGAGCCAGCACATGCACATTGCTCAGCCAAATGTGCTGCTTTCACCTGCCTGCACCTGAGGCACACCAGATCCTGTAGGTGGTAGAGACGTTCTCTCTGCCTCACTATTTGAAGAAGGGAATTTTCCATTACTTCACGGTCATAAGGTTGACCGCATTGTGGCACGCCACAGCGCCACTCCTGAGCCAGTAGCGTTAAGTCGCGGCATAGGTCTAGATCTCTACAGTCATTGCAGTAGCTGCCAAATATCAGAGTAAACAGCACTTAGTTTGAACTTCTAAAGGAATGTAAATAAAAAAGATGTAAACTTAAACAATCAACATAAAGAAAAAAAGATGTGACATTTCAAGCTTTTAAAGTTCTAAGCCTTATTAATTTCAAGTTTACCACCCTCGGGTTTATTTTATCATGGTTTGATGTCACAGCTAGTGAACCCAACAGGAAAAAGGATTAATCAATGGGCATAAAGACGGTAAACTTATCTGAAGTTGGCTTCGAATGTTGCTTCATTAAAATATTTAAATGAAGCCACTATAAACCTGCTGATGAGATTACATAGCAAGCACAGCAAATTTAAAGGAAAAAAATAAAACACAATGGGACTCGTGTACGACAATTTACAGGAGCAGATACGATCACTACGAACAAACAATAAAATCATGATTATTTTAGAACTCTTAACCAGTAAAAAGTAGCTCCTAAGTAGACTGTACCTTGCAGAACTAACCCCAAGAAAATGAACCAACCTACTGCTACTCATACCATGTGAGCACTTTACAAATTACATCAAACAATCTTTTATCATGTTTATACCTGCAAATGACATTTGGTAAGATGAAGGATGGACAGGGATCACGAAACTCAGCTTCAGGAGCAAACTCCCTTACGCGCACATATTTTAGTAGATTCTTTCTCATTACCTGTACAATAATTGATTAGGAATGAAACCATGACAATTACCAGAACAAACTTGCAAAAAAAATAATAATATATATATATTTTTTTGAGTATTACAGGCAACTAGCGTGCTGAACATATCGTTGAAGATACCAAGAAAATCTTAACACTACAAGGGAAAAACTTAATTGACAAAATACATGCTGTAAATAAATTGGCATCTACAACCGAGAAAAAGGAATTAGAGAGCATATAGCAAGTTCTGTAAAAAGTGAGTTACAAATTTCAAGTAAACTTTTATTGCAGTTTCAGTGAGACTAGAGAGGGACAAGTGGAGAGCATTTCTAACAAGGATAATACTTCAATAATTGAAACAAACAAACAAACCATAAACGTCTATCTACATGATGTGATTAACACAATGGAAACTAACACAGTAGAAATGTAGAATGTAGCAGGTATAGTACCAGAACATCATGCTGAACATTTTGATCTAGGGCCAGAACAGCACAAACATGCTTAATGAACTCCAGTGCTGCATCCCCTTTGTGGACATTATTAGAAGGTTGTGACAGTCCAGGTTGTTCATTTTCAGATCGACTTAATTCCTTCATATGAAGAATGGTGTCATGCACGATTCCCAGAAGTTTCTCCGTAAAGTATGAGCTGATCTGTAAATCATTAAACAAAAATTAGACGATCTGTTTATCAACTAATGTAAAACAAGACACGGGGCTATAAAAGCTTTGATGACTCTTATCATCATTCTACCTGCTCTTTAAGATAATCAGTCAAATGGGATTCGAAAGTCTCGGCAGCTGCAACAGTAATTGATGGCGTGCATGAGTTACCATCCAGCAAAGATGCCCTTGTGGCAGCCTGCTTTTGTGCATGATTCCAGGGCATATAAAGAAATTGAGAGACAATGAAAACAAAATAGTCCTGCAAAATACCCAACAGACAGCTGTAGTAGTCAGAATTCAGAAGAAAATCTGGCTATGTTACCCTAATTGCATTGTACTATTCCCACAATTGAGTGGCTTTATCAGAGTCGAATGGTATTATTATGTCGCAAACTCAAGCTGACGTAATATCATGCTTGGCAACTAACCTGAATTTTTTTGGGCAAAGATTCAGCAATATTCCAGCTTGATACGATATCAACTTGAGATTCATCATGTCTACTTTCATCGGCTTTGGCAGGGATTCCACCATAGTTATACTAGCATAGAGAACGGTAAGAAAAACAAGTTATATGTAAAATACATTCTTTTACAATTATACTAAAGAAAATAAATTTGAATAATATTAGAAGCATAAAGATGCTGTATCACAGTTCTTCTAACAATATAGGAAAGTTTTGAGAGTTGAACATATACTTTATAAAAATCTTTTGGCAAGCAATCGGAAGATCATAACTTTAATAGCAAACAAAATAAATCCAGATTATCCTTCACTAGCCATAAACTTATGTTCTAGAAAGCATTTCAATCAAAAGTAATAAGAAAATTTACAAATAAACAAAAGCAGAAGGGAAAAAAAAAGAAAAGAAAAGAAAAAAAAAGATAGTAAAACTTGGACATTGCGTTAGACTTGGATAATAAAAAATGAAATCCAGCACTCCAACTGTACAAAGAAGGGAATTTTAGAAACCAAAAAGAACTTCATTAATTAGATTCCATAAGCACTTTATTCACAAGTAGAAACTCTATCGCCAAACCTGATCCATAAAAAGCAAGGAATGCCAGAAGTGCAATGGTTCAAGCTCAATCCACTCAAATAGTTCTCTGAAAAGCAGAAACAAAATGGTACGTTACAGTCACAGATAAATAAATCTAATCGCTACAACTCCTTGAGTATGACAAACCTTGTTTGCAGAGTCTTTAGCAGACTATCACAGTAAGCTTTGGCTGCAGACAGATCAAACTTTCCTGTATCTATAATAATCTTGGAAAAATTGGCAAATACGATATTGGCCCCCAGTTTGCGGAACTCGGCCAGTAATAATGCAAATACCTTTTTCATGACCTATAGAAATCAAAAACTGATAAATTAGTCCCATATTTTATCAACAATCACATATGCTGAGTCTCCATATTTTAACAACTATCAAGAAATCAACAAAATGAATGGTACTTTGATTGCTGTTAGCAATGAAGCCCATCCATATAGATAATTTGCTTCTTTTATACCATTTTGGAAGAAAGATAAATGACGGTTTGATAGATGGATAAAATTCTGGGCAACATCTTATTGATGATGCTTACTTGAATCAAGAGTACTCATTCACTTTTACAGGAAAACTCATACACGAAGGAACATTTACCTTGTGAAGTAGGCGGTGAAGAGCTGGGTCATGGAGTTTTGATTGAGGGCTGCAATAAAAGGAAGAAGAAAGCATGAGCCAAGTCTATATCTATACTTGTATGACCTGAAAAGCTATAACTTCATTGCAGCAGTTGAAACAAAAACTATAAACAAGTAAGACAATCAACCTGCAAAGCCATCGATATAGATGTTGCAATACTGCATCAGCATATACATTTCCAGATGTAACTGCATCTGCCAGGCACCTCTGAATTAACTGTTTCAGGACACGAAAAGCAGGTGCACATGAGGTAGACTCATCAAAGCCACCCTGATCATCAGAAGTATTGGCTCCAGAATTTGCATCTGCTTCAAATCCCAATAAAGCACCTCCTTCCATTTCATTTACTTGGTTGCTTTTGAGAAGAGCATCTACGGCTAGATGATGAATCTTCACAAAGAGTCAAAGACATAGTGATGAAGTATTCAGAAAAGCAATCTAAATTATTAAACAAATTAAAGAGTGAAACAAAGAGATTATGTATGTCAGAACCTTTAACTCGATTGTGACTTTTCTATATGCTCCAGGGTATGTAAGCACAGGTTGATGGACCTGGTTAGCAGAAACAGTAAGTTCACAGAAGGAAGGTGCAGTTCACTAACAAAAAAATAAATTTAAATTTGGCTAAATAATCCAGTATTTGAATGGATAAATTTATTTCCCCTGTCAAGGAAGGACTTTAGAGGGGGAAAAGTCTCAATTATACCATATAATTTGACAGCTTACAAAGAACTTTAAACAAGCTAGTCTCCCCAATAAATCCATAAAAGCTTGATACAAACCTCATCAGCAAAACATGTATCTTCTTCATTAATGCCTCCTAAATCTGGAATCCCATCATCAGATATCCAAAGAACCTGCAGATAGATAGAAAAAGAAAAAATGTTGCAAAACCATACAAACAATAAAGTCGGAAAGAAATAATATTACAAAGTATTAATTCACGTGAAAACCTGTTGCTGATCACGTAATGCTCTTGATAAGATGATATCCGCTGTATGTATAAGCCAATCAAGTTCAAAATTCCCTAATGGTACCTGTCCCAAAAAATTTGAAAAATTGATGTCCAAAAGCATCCATACAACAGAATAACATTCTCATTATAGAAACACAACATTACATGGGCGTATCTGGAGAGAGAAATTCTCTCATTCAACCACTGAGATGATGCAGCACAACGTTGCATTCCTATTTTTGCAGCAGTTTGTTGCCATCCAAGAACCTGTATGAAGCATTGTTAGAAAGTGGCAAAGATGTATTTCACCCATGCATGGAAAATTTAAAAAGTCACAAACTAAGAAAGCATGTGAATCAGCTATTAGTTCAAAATTTAATACCTGATATTGACAATCACGGGCATTGGAAGGAATGTTCAACCATGGAAACTCATCGAGAACTCGTATACCCGACTCATCAATTGTGCATTCGGGCATTCAATGATGGCAATAGTAGGTATGTGATGTTCATGCCGTCAATTAAAAAAATTAGATACAAATAAAAGTATATCCACTCTAGAATATGAAGAAAAAAATTGTAACTTTCTTGCACAAACTATCAAATTGTTTAAGGCATATTAGACATTCACTTTCTCAAGAAGAATAAAACAGCTTCATTGGGCCCTTCATTGTCTAAGCAACATACAGTAACATTTATTTGAAATAGATTTGACTAGATATACTATGCCATATGACTTAAAGTTATTCAGATAGAAAGTAAATAAATAAGACTATAGCCGTTATATACTACTAACAACAACAGCTACAACAAGAAGCCCAAAAAAGAGGGACTAAATTGAACCTGTGCTGATTTATTGTTCTTTGCAAAAGCTTTTCAGCATCCTTGACTAATCCAACATACTCAACCTGAAATCAATACATGAACCAAAAGAAGAGAGAGAGAGAGAGAAGTAAGCTAGCATTAAAAGAAAGAATAATAATAAATAAATAAACAGTAAGAGATGGTATCTTAACTACTTTTCAGGCTCACCTTGAATATGATACCACTCCCAGGAGGAGATGGTTGAACAGATAATGCTTGGCAAGCATCACGAAATTGCTTTTCAAGGAAAGATGGAGACAGATCTTTATTTTGAAAAGGATTCACTATCACAACAGATACTGTTTTTGATGTGGGAAAATACAGCACATATATGGCACGGCCTTCAGAAATACTGAAAAATAACATTTAACAATTTTAGAATTTTCAACAGTTTCCGAAATAAATAGAAAGAAAGAAAAGTAGAAGTTTCAATTTGTAAAAGCAAACATAATTAACTCAAATAATTGACATGATGAAATATACTAAACTATTATAGTCACTCGCATAATCAGTTCTATAGATTGCCTATGCAAGTCAAAAGTTCATAAATTAAAATACTTAGATTGAAAATGGAGAACATGAAGAAAAAAAAATTTCAATTTGTTCGGGATCAACAACGTTTTTGCCAAAAATAAATATAATCAACACAATAACTAATTTTCTTTTCCCTGAATGTAACATATTTGACTAATAAAATATGTACAGTTCGTACAAATGCCATACATTAAAGATATATAGTGCTTAAGCTGCCAATCCTTTTGTAGTCTAAGCATTGATGGTTGCAGAATCAAACACATAAGAGAAAAGAAAAGAAAAAAAACAAAAAACATCTGTGACAACACCTCTAGAAAAAGGTAAAAATCCACAAGAAACAAGCATGGAGCTTCCAAGTCGAATTATTCATTTCTGCAGTGACACAAACTTATACAAGACAAATGATTCTCATTAACTAAGAAGAAAAAGATTACCTGTGATACAAGTAAAAGAAGGATATAGATTGGTCCAGATAAGAGCATTCTGTAGTAGTCTTCATCTGCAGTTCGCTCAAAGTCCAGCCATCTTGGATGCTCCGCTTCTTAGCAGTTTTATCCACCTTACAGACACAACCAAGCTGAATGATTGCATTTAGCTCCAACGGTATCTTTGATTCATATATTCCCTGATCAAATAATTGAAAGAATAAACTATTTCAGCTGATATAGCTTGACACATCTAAAGTAGTCATCTACATTTCCATCCAAATGCAAGAACAAAAAATCCCAAAATTACGAGTAGTGAAAAGTTGCATTTCGATTTGTAAACATTATTGCATTACCAAAATGATGTTATAGATAAATTGGTAAGGAAAAAAAAACCAAGACTTAAATTAACAAGTAAATGATATTTTCCCTAAGAAACATAAGCAAACTTATCAATTTCACAAGTTTAATGATGGTCAACATTTGTACAACCTATGCACGTTTATATAGAAACTGAAGTTATATTAACAAACCATAAGTAAATGAAAAAGGATGACAGATTAATATCCTCATGAGTAGGTTGCATAACAACTCAAAAGAGCAGTATTCATTTTTTTTTTCACTATATTTCTTTTGTACATTAAAAATTTCAATGGATGTGCTGACCTCAACTTCCGGGTCTGCAAGAAGAGCGGTAAGGTTTTTGCTTTCTGCTCTAAACTGATCTTCATCAATTACAACCTAGCAATATCCATGCATAAGTAACTCTTGCAAACTTCTACACAAGCAAACCAAATGAGAAAATATATAGTTATGGAATTTTAGCAGTTGCATCAGAAGTACCTCGTATAGGTTATAGTTATGCCTTCCGTGAGGAAGAGTCTTGTTCACACGCCTTCCGGGAAATTTTTCTTCTAATGGAGCTTTGGAATTGATGTAAAACACTCTAGGAACAGTTACAGGAATCTTAAGCATGATTCCATCAGCTACAATCCAAGCAAAAAATTGGCCACTTTGAGAACTTGGAACTAGTTGTACAACCTGAACCCAAAAAAATGAGAGAGAGAGAGATATTAAGCATTCATAAAGCAAATTACAACCAAATATTTGGATTGAAGAGAAACTTCATTACCTGCCAGTGGTGCCTCGTTACAGCTACTTCATGTCTCCTAAAGTATGAACTAACACCTGCTCCACCATGTGCTTCTTTACGATTTGTTGCTTGACTGAGTGGCTCAGGAAGAACATTCGCACTTTGCGGCATCGTTGCATTGCCTAATCTGTCAAAAACATATGAAACCTTTACTATTAAATAACCCTTGAGCAAAGCTGACCTAATATCAAACAATCAACACACATAATGCATGTTAAAGACTAACAGCTGTCATTATATGTATAGTTGGCACTAGATGATATTGATATTTGTACCTCGTAGGCCCAACTATTAACTAACATTTTATTTACCAGCATAGTACATGTTATCTATTAATTCATCTTGATACACATCAAATTCATGCAGCAGCAACCTAATGATTTTTCTTAAATTCCAAGTACTGGAACTTGGGCTGAGGTTGCTTCATGTGAAGCAAAGGTGTTATTATACTAGACAAACTTCCAAAAAGCATCAAGTTATTTGGCTACAGTGGTAACCTAAAATGGTAAAAAAGGCCAATTCATCTAAATGTTAGTGAAATTTAGAAAACCACATTGTGGCAATGGGAAAATGCCTGTTCAAGTTTGGAAGGTCAACTGATGAGGGAAAGAATTGGTGCATGCTGTGGCATCTTTGATTTGATCTACATTGTTACACTTGATTCCTATGTGTATAAAAGCCTCAACAAAACCTACATTGGCACAATTTTTACCTTGGACAATATCCAGTCACTTAACTCTGAATTTAACACTATTATTTTAGGAATAATATTGAACCAGTTTAGGTAAATTTTCTAACCATATTGGGGCTTTAGTTGTAGATTAGAATTGCAAAGTACCTTTGCTTCTTTCTCTTGCTCAGAGTCTCTTTCCACTTTCTCTTCTTTATGTCAAGCCATCCTTGATAATCTATGTTTCTGTCAATACTTTCAGAAGAGAGAGAATTCTGCAGTTGATGCTCTTTCTCACTATGATCGGGTTGTTGCATCGCATCAGCTTGCACGCCAGTCTCCAGTGAATTAGTATTGTTATTCACTTCATAACATCGAACAATAGGCCTAGGTCCATTTATGGAACCGTTATTGTTTTGGAAGTCTTCAATATCTCCAACAATCTCTTTATCCATCACATTATTAGCTTCAACAGCATCATTCTTCCTTCTCAACAAATCATCTTTCTTAAATGAGCTGAACATATCAGCCAATTTTTGTTGTCTAAATTTATCCTCCTTCTCACGAACCTTCTTATGCAGCCAATCAGGATGAACCACTCTAGGGACTGGATTTGCAACCTAGAGAAGTATAACATGTTTTCAGTAGACAGAGATACATTAGCATATAAATATGTTCAAGAGATTATATAAATATATATGGAAAAATGAATAAATACATACACAGACATGTACATATATGGATACTAAAGTACGGAGATAGATTATGAACAAGGAAGTAGCTGCAGGAGAGAGAAGAGACAAGAACAATTAAATAAAAGAAAACAGTGTACAGGCAACAGAACCTTTTGCATTGCAGCTGGAATGGTGATAATCTTTTGAATTGCAGAGCTAAGTCGTTGCTTGTAATATGACCAGTCAATGATGGACCTTATGCCAACATCTGATGAGATCTTGCACCACTTCCGTACATAAAATTTCATTATTTCTGAAAAGTTCAAACACTTGCTCAGATTAGTAAGTAGACAAAGAAAAATGCCAAAAAAAGAGAGAAAGAGAGAGAAGAAGAAGAAGAAGAAGAGAAAGATACAAAACGAAGTATCACAAGTTTACCAGCATCTGTTTCAAAAATTGCAACAGGAACAGCACGCTCACTCACAGGTGTTCCCTACTCAAGTAAACAAAACAGAAAATTTTAAGTTTGATTGATGAATATGACAGGAGCAAAATAAAATAAAAACAGCAGACAATACATGACCCACTCAGCAACTGTTTTATTTGAATGTATGCACCTAGTCTGCTAGAAAAAATGAAATAAGCACAACAAATTGACATGAACACTTAATTTTTAAGTTGAAAGGAGAAGAATATGCTGGACAATATGGGAATGTAGTTCAACTGGAAATGACCATCTCATGACAAGCAGATAAGATAATTCTGACAAGAAATACATAGATGAAATGAAGACAATTATGCAAATGCAAACATTGGGGTTACAGAATCTGGCACACTACTGATAATTACAGGATGAAAAACAATTAAATTCCTCACTTAAGGCAAAATTGCAACGAGCTACTTGAGAGACTTACTTCTTTAGTTCACTAATCAGAGAACCATCTTTCTACTGCAAAGTAGATCAACAATTCTACTTGGAAAAATGACAAGATAAGGTCCAGGTTCAAAGACAATCTGACTAGATAACCTTCCAAGTCAACAAACGTGAAAGCTGGCAGTTGGACAAGTTTTAGCATGACAATGATATACATAGTTGCCAAAACATTAGGCCAGTTTAGAAAAACCACCTCAAAGACTCCGCTAGACATAAATTTGGGATCTTAGACAATGAAGCACTACACAACAATTATATCTTGGCCCCAATATCGCATAAAACTCATGGCAGACAATATATGCATCTAAGAACTAAATTAGTCATTGTTTCGATCTTTTTGCTTCTATCTACAACCAACAGTTATGGCTATAAATCCTATATGATTGGCTACAAGAACTCTCCCAAAGATACATCTTTCTATTTAAATTATACTTCAGTTCCTTTTGTTTTCTTCTCTTTTTTCAATAGGAAACAAGAAATTTTACTGATAAGTTTTATACAACAATTGAAGAAAATATGTGTATCCATTCTTGTTAAACTACTCAATTATACATTTCAATTTCAATATGATAACAATCCAAAGAAAAAGCCTCTAGGATGTCAAACCAATAAAAACCTTTTGGAGCAAGTAATGACTGAAGGGATATATAATGTGTGCATTTCCTAAGCAGAACCAAACAAATCACCTTAGGTTCACATGCCACTATATATTGACAGCGCAGTCCTTTATCTTTGACCATTGTATGACCCAGGAAATCAGCAAGACGTCTAGCAGTGGTCACTGCACATGACTTTTGCTCACCATAGTCTGCTAAGGACTTGCTCATGGTGCTTGATTCAGATATATAATCAAGCAACTCACTATCTGCTATATCCTTGCCTTGATTCTGTTAAAATGAAGAAGGGAGAAAATATCAATGCCATTATATAAAATTTGTAATAAAAGTGAGTTATGACACCAAACTCCAACAAAGTTTAATTTGACATACATCAAGAAGATCGAGCCAGCGATTGGCAACAGAAGCAACAGCTGAATAGCATTCTTCTAATGTTGAGCCATGGAGGAACTTATCAAACATCTCAGCCTGCAAACAAAAAGATAGTTCACAGAAAAAATTGAAAGGAAAGACAGCAAATTAAAACTTAGGAATATATATATAAAAAAAAAAAAAAAAAATGCAACAAATATATAAATAATTTATAAGAAACAAGAAACTATATGAAATCAATGAAGTACAACAAAAAAAAAAAAATATGTTGGCAGCAGACTATGAAAGAAGCATGCTTCCAAATAACATTTGTGCATTATCAGGTTATGTGAGCTATCAAAGAGAGTCTATTGTATGCTTGATTAAAAAAATTCAGTTTCTTTGATCTACAGAGAAGAAAAGTCCAACTGCTAATAATAAAAATGGAATGTCTTTATTAGATGGCACTAACTTGCAAAAAGGAGATAATTCTCCAACCATTAATCTCCAAAATAACAGGTGATAAAAAGATTTTGTAAAAGATCTTTAGTACAATACAAAGAAAATGCTATTTGACCTCATAGCTATATCAAATAGCATTTTCTTTGTATTGTACAGAAGATCTTTTACAAAATCCTATTAGAAGTAAAAGTGATACCTGGAAAACTTTGATGAGCTTCAGCTCACCTCTCCTCTTGATTTCAAAACCTTTAAGCTCAGCAAGTGTCCCATCATCGTTAAAAACAGCATATCGCTTTTTTATTAAAATACCTTCTTCCTTCGAAGCAGGAAGAATCATTGCCTGCGTGAATAATATACATGTGAAAACCTAATTGAAAGCAAGACTTCCAATTCAATCATTAAACAGACTCCGTATGATACCTTGTATGGTCCATCCACTTCAAATTCAATAGAGCATTCACTATGAGTTGTATAAGTTTTTGTCACGGGATCTGTAAGAGTCTGGAAAAAAATAAAATTATAACAAAGAACATTTAAGTCGTATAATCATGCTCATACTGCACCATATCAGCAATATGGGTAGTAAGAATCAGAAAATGAACATTGTAGACTAAAGTTTAAAGCCAACCTGGTACTGATCATTTGTGTTGTTTCGTGCCACATCAACATTCAGCATGACACATGGATATGAGATTGTCAGCTTCTTCTTCAAATCTCTGAGACATTTTTTACCATAAAGTAGTCAGTATCTTTAGATAAACAAAAACTAGTATACCTTCAAACTACCAAATAAGCAAAGATAATGGTCACCTAGATTTGTGTTTTATAGCGAAAATAATTTCTTATACTGATGAAGAAAAAAAATCAACCACCAGCTGTGGTTAAGATATGCAAACAAATATTTGAAAGAGCTAAGAGTATAAACATACTTTGTTTTGAAAGTAAAGTTCTCTGGAAAAGATCCAGGAAGTGCACACCAGATACCATCTGTGTCTAACTCAAGTGGTTTTCCAATCTTTTCGACCAGTAATCGAGCATTCTGAATTATTTTTGCTCCAGTGTATGTAACCACTCCAGCCATTTCCATTGAGTACCATCTTGCACCTCTGGAAAAACAAGTGAAAAAAGCTGCCTCAATAAGAAAGACTCCATATAATGAGATTTCAAAACTAAAGAGAAAGTCAACAAAACTCACTTGCGCATTACATATCCATAGAAGGAATTGAGGATGCACTTATGAGCAAGTTGTAATGAATCATAAAGAACTACCATATCCTGCAAAAATCATTAAGCAAATGAATAACAAGCTAAAGATGATAAGGATGATTGTAATGATGATTTTATACAAGTCTTCAACAAGTTTAAGGAAAAAAAAATTTATACTTGTGCTTCCTGAATTTTGATAGGATTTCCAGCAGCTTTGGCTTCCGACAACCTCCCCTTCCAAACCTTATTTAGCCCTTTGTATTCATATCTTCTATCTCGAAAGCTTAAAATAATATTAAACAAAACATGAATTAGTAGGCACAACTAATAAATGTTACTCTAATAGTAAACTTCAAATTCATTGAATGCAATAAAATCTTGGTTGATATGTATAGTGCTTTCGAAAGGAAAAAGATGAAGTCCAGTTTTAAAAAGTTAAAAGTAAATAATATTTATATATATCCCTGTCAAAAAATTTAAATTACTCACCTTCTAACGGTGTCAACATAAAATGAGTTTTCCCTCATGCAGATTCCTGCTTCCCGAAGTTCAGTGACTGGTTTTTCCAGCACTCGTTTGTAAGCCTACAGATGAAGTTATCAGCTTTAAACCTCACTCAAGCAAAATGATTTGACTGGAGAGAGGAATATACCTTCTGACAATATTTCTTCAGACGATCCTTCAGCCTTGTTTGTTGATCTGCCTTAGTTAGGTCTAGAAACGATTTTGATAACTGGACTTCAGTGCCATCAACAAACTCAGACTCAATTTGCTTCTTCACATGATAGTAGTCACTGAATTTAGACAAATTCATGTTCATACACAATCATCAATTATTGCATTGCTCAAAACCCAAGAAAAGTACATGAACATTTTATAATCAATTTTCTACTAGGAAAAAAAAGACCTTTTCTTTGCCATGAATGTTTCTCCACGCCAAACCCATTCAAGCTTCCGAAGACAAGTTTTTCCCGGTCGATTGAAATCACAAGCAGTGCAAATATCATCTGAAACAATTGATGATGGCTGGAAATAGACAAAAAATTTATTAAAAGCAATGCATTGACTCTTTTCTTTTGATAAAAAGAAAAATCATTTCAATATCAATTGATTAAAAAAGGTTAATGTTTTTAGGGGAAGAAGACAATAGACAACAAAAATAAGAAAATGCAAATGATCCTGGAGGTATAGGCAATTATTTGTGGGCCAAGATTACAAAGATTGCACAAGGAAAACATGTGACTATTTAATGAAACACCAAAACAAACATATGAATATCGCAAAATAATTACATTTTGATGATAACTCCTATCTTCGAGGAAACCATACTGGACAACTGATCTAAACTGACAGTTGGAAATAATGCAAAACCTATCATAAGAAGTTGGGCAACAAATTTCATGCTCATGGTAATATTGAGTTTGTAATGACACACTTATGCACATCATTCATGTTAAACTCTATAACTCTAACTCATAATCATACGCTAACCAGAGAAATAATATTAAGTAAATTGCAAATGTGAACTCGAATCATCAACATTTAATTAAGCAGCACACCTGAAGCCTGTTTGTTAGAATAATGTTTGGATACATTGCAGCTACATCAAGATGATAAATGAGGGGACATTCTTCACGTATGGGTTCATCTCGCAAGCTTACAAGCTGCAAATGATGGAAGCAACATTAATGAGACTAAATTGAGAGAAAATAAGGGAGGGGTGAAGGAGACTAAAATAAAAAAAAAAACATTATTAGGCTTGAGTTCAGCACAGTACCTTTTCAAGAATAGCATTCCTCACTTCATCATAATTGGACACTGATTCTAAGTCCATCTTGCCCTCTACTCTTATAGCATATTGCAGATCGCGATCAAGGTTGTTAATCAGTTGCTGGAAAAGAAAGTTTCGAGATGTCAAATAAATAAACTCTTCAAGGTAAAAGGACCATATACTCCAGAGAAGAAAAAAAAATTTCATAATCAATATATGATTCAATAGATAATACTTAAGATAGGTTTAGATACAAAACCTATCTAATTATATTGCCCGACATGAGAGCAATAAGTTGATATTCAAATTGTTACACATCCATATAATACCTACAGGATAATAGAACATGCAATATCACTGAAAAAAATATATTTCTTATCAGAAGTACAAAAGTTTGTTAGCAACTTCCAATGCTCCAAATAAATTACAACTTTTTCTTGCTCAAATATATTGTCATTGCATAATTAGAGGCTCTCTCCATTCTAGCCGTTTCTGTCTAGACCTTTCGAACTCAATTAAAATATTTGAGCCTAAAAATTGATGTTAACTTGCAAGTAAAAGTAAAGGAATATCCTAGAAAACCTAATTCATAATTTATATTGAATAAAGACCAAACAAGGGGAAAAAATGTTTCTTATAGATCAGCACATTGATGCACAAAAAAATTACTTTTATTATTATAATTTTTTTTAAAACAAAATTGTTAAGAAGACAAGTAATTCATAGAATAATTCTAGTATTTCCCAGAATCTTTACATGAGAATGTTGCCCAACTGTTGTGAGACATAGCTTGAAGGAATAGATACATGCAAGCTTTTTCCCAGTGTACTATTATCAACAGAAAAGGTTGAGAAATGTAACTGATAGTTCAGCCTCAATTAAAGAAAGTGTGAATACACAAAAATTGAATAGAAAAATTATATACGGTAAAACCATTAAAAAGAAGTATGATTTTAAAACTCTGATATCACTTAATAGATCTTTTTGAAAACAGAGAACACAGCCAGAAGTAAGCTTGTGGTGCCACATTGTTAAGTTCTACACAGAGGAGAAATCTAAAGCCACCTATGATATAGATACTTAAAACACAAGAGATCATGGTGGGTGGACCAATCATTGAACCAGAACAATTTCTACTCATTTTCAAGACATAGAAAGGAAAATTAGTAGCAGATGAAAACAACATACCTCGTAGCCCAATGGATCAAACTTAAAACTAGTTGGAATATCAGATCTAAAGACACCACTTTCAAGGCATTCCACATGACCACCTATATATGTCTCACTTTCAAGAAGGCGATTATTATAGAACTTCTCTGGATCAGATTGGTGTTTGTTGGGGCAAATAACGTTTGCCATGTACGCCTGATAAAAATACAAAGTAACTTCTAAGAAAAAGAAACCTAATAGTTCAAATATGAATACATATTTATCTAGCAAAAAATAAAAAAAAAATTCACTATAGGAGCACATGCAGTTCAAGCATACAAGTATAGGAATGGACAAAAACTAACCTGAACCATCAGAAGCATTTCACAAAGGGTCCCACTACCCTTACGCAAGACCTCATCTGGCGACATTGGAATAATAGTTGCTAGAGAGAAAATGAAGGGATGAACATAGGTCATATACAAGTAATAAGTTGAAACAGCATCTGATACAGAATAGGAGGCCATCATCTGTAACAAGCATTCAAAGCACAAAACCATATATTAGGAATATGCCCTAAGAAGACAAAAGCAACCAGGAACACAACTAAAAAGAAATGAAGGATTATATAATTGTTTAAAGCAGGTATATTGGCATCAACTCAGTTAAATACTAAAAGGTATATGCATCCGCTACTTATCACCCTCACTACCCCTTTAAGCTCACACTGCCATATACCAAACTGGATCGACTCTGAGTCGAATATCTTTAAGGACCTTTGCAAAATAATGAGTTAACAACTTCATAAATTGCCTGCAAATAAAGATGTATAGCTTTTTTCCCCTGAAAGCTATTTATTATTATTATTTTGTTAATAAGAAGCATACAAGCCTTCATTAAAAACAAGGAAGAAAGAAGGATCTGAAGGGGAGTTTGGGAAGATGAGGTATCCTTCAGCAAAGATAAAGAAGGGAAAAAAAAAAAAAAAAAAAAACAACAGCACCAAGAACATTTAAATGTTCCATCCCCTGATACCTGAGGCTTCTCCTTTGCAAAACGAACCATATCCTCAGGGTTCACTTCCAGAGGATCAAAGCCCAACTTTGCCTTGGTAACAGCCTGAAATAAGACCAATAACCAAAATAAATAAATGAATGAATAACATAACATAATTACATGACCCTCCCAACACAAAATGACAAATATCTTTTTACAGATAGACTATGATTTAGAGTATAAATTTATGAAGTCTACAAATATATTCACTATGATCGGGTACAATATAGCTTCTAAATCAGGAATTGTTCCCATTAGTATGAAATAAGTTGATACGAAAATAACGAAGTGTGGTACTCATGGTGAGATCCTTCCCTTCTACAAGTCTTGTACTTACCATTGATCATATGTGAAACACTCTAAATATATCTAATTACTCAAATAAATACTGAAACGGAACAGTTAATGAATCTGGAGAACAGTGTATTCATTTTTATAACTTTACCGATTCAATAAGAATCTTGAACGAACAGAACCACTCCAACTCCACACAAACACCCCACCCCTCCCAATTGCTAATTCAACCAGCCTGGTTTCACATGGTGAAAAAAAGATCCAAGGAGTTGAATTCTAGTCTAAAAACAAACTGGAGCTCCACTGTTGATTCTGAATCATGTAGCATATTAAAAGCCACATTGATCGGGTTGAGAGTAAGGGAGGGTAAAACCATCCAAAGAGGATGTTTGGAGGGGAATTGTATTAAGAGAGGTTTTTTCCGTCTATATAGGGTGGGGAGAGCACAATACTTTACATCTTTCCTTTCCAACTTTTAGCCTGGCTCTATTTATTGGAATTTTTTTTCTTTCCCATAAGTCTTAATAACAGGGAAGCTGTGTTGATTTCCTTGCTTTGAAACTTGAGGGGTTTGGGACAAGAAGTGATGGGCTGGATTGTAAAGTGGAAACAGCAAAGAGTTCAACCAGTAATCACAAATAACATATATAGACTGGCAATATGTACCTTGAGACCTTGGCTCCCCTGAGGGAGATAACTATCACGCTTCACCCAAGCAAAGCAATCAAGATGGCAGGCAAATTTAGCCCGACATTCTCCTTGATTCTTGTCACATTGAAACCCAACCTCCTGAAAGAGAGAAAATGTAAGCAAATTGAGAGAACATTTTAAACATAGGATATGCTTGAAACAAGAACTCTAAAAACATAACCAACAAAAATTTCTCCAAGATCATGCATGCAGCAACTCTTGATAAATAAATAAAAAATTAAAGTTATCTTTGTTTTCATATGTCAACTAAAATTTTTAGCCCAAATTTTGCCAACTTATATCAACGGCTAACAAACATATAATAGTTTAGCTGAGAGGCATTGCAGTTACATTTATGAGTCAAACTAGTATCAAGGTTCAAATGTCATCTAAAGGAACAAAAGAAAGAATGCATCACTTTCCCCAATATTTTATACTAAACAATTTTCATACCATGACTCCAGAAATACAATTAACACCAGCAACAGAAGTTCTAGCTCTGGGCACATTACCATGGTCCCATCTAACAGTTTAATGGTTTAAGGCATCATCTATACAGATACTATATATATAACATTACATGCAAGAACTTGCACTTTCATTCATGAATCTGGCTAGCATCAAGGTTCAAATGTCGTCTAAAGGGAACTATAAAAAAAGAATGAATGTATTATGCATCATTATCTCCAATAATTGATACTATACGCTATATCATGACTCCAAAAACTACATAATGTCATTTAAGTAAAAGCTTCAAAGTTACTTACATCACTCATTTTTAAGCCATGATGGGTTGCTCTTCTTTCTAGGAAAGGCCAATCAAAATAATCACCATTGTATGTAACATAAATACCAGGCTTCACCTCCCGCATATGGGCAAACCACAATTTAAGAAGCTCTAGCTGCAAGATGACAAATCATTTGCAAAAATCACAATATGAACAACATTGTAGAACCGCTTACACAACAAAGTTGATAGATAGAAATGTGTGAATGAATGAATGTTCTGCATGATAACTCATTACCTCATCTTTTACGTTTGTAACCTTGAAATACCCTTCAAATTCCGGTTTAGGAGTGTATTCCAGATCTTCTATATCATCACCAACACACTGCAAACAAACAAGGAAGTCAGATCAGCTAGTGAAAAAATTGAGCACACCAATACATATGATATACAAGTAAAGGACATGCACATTTGATGCCTACTATGACGGGCATGAAACATAAGATATAAAGGCACATCTTTCATGGAAAACTATCATTTGGGAACCTACACGTTTCTTTTTTTGCAAAATAGACCCCAAAATTTAAATAACACAGTAATGGTGTAAGATTGCAAAATTTTGAGCCAAAAGGACCCTAAGTCAACAAAAAGTCAAACAAGTAGAATGACCTTAGTACCCTTCTATCCCAACTAACTTTAGTATTTATCAAACAAAGTTAATTAAAAAAAACAAGGGTACTAAGGTCATTTTACTCTTCAAGTTTGACTTTTTCATGAACCTATAGTCTTTTTTGCCCAAAAATTTGAATCACTAACATCATTCTGGTCTCATTAAAACCTAGAGATCTGTTTTGCAAAAACTTGGAAACCTTAGGTTACCCATATGATATTTTCTTCATCTTTCCTCTTAATTTTAATCTTCAAAATGCATCATATCTATGAAGATGAAAATAATTGTCGTTTCAGTCAGTGCTAAAAATTTGAAAGAAAAATAATAGAAAAATCTAATGGGTCAGATAGCAACTATAAGCTGTCAAGAATATGTAGAATCTCAAATTATTAACCTTGTACAAACAAAGAAATTAGAAGAGTGTTAACTCTGTCAAAACTCATAAGTACCTCTCTGTTGATTATCAGGTACCCTTGTCCATCAACCATGTATGAAATCATCATAATTAAATCATACTCAGCATCTGGAAATTTCAGCGGAAGCTTTGTGGTCTCAATATCGAATGCACAGACATGAACTTCAGCACGCTGCAGAAGATCTGTCCTCCTCTCAAGCATCACATCATTACTGGATATACTAACATCATACCACTGGCCACACCGTATATCTAGGAAGCATGAAATGTCACAGGTGATGAGGAACTTTATTAACAGCAAAGGCTAGTCTCAAAAGAAGCAAAATGAACATACCATTGTCAATCGCAAAGCGAACATGATAAGGAACATCATATTCTCGGAGATCAACAATATAATCCAGAAAATCTTGAGACCTTTGGTCTCTGCAAATGAAACACCAAAACTGATACTGTGAATAGGAAAGAAATATTCTTTCATACAACAAAACAGCACATAATCATATCAAAACAAGTGAACTGCACCCTTCAAATCCAAAGACCAAAAATATTACCGCTTGCCCGTTAATAATAGCTCGTAAGCTTCTGAAGCATCAGACTTTGCCTGGTTCCTTTCCACAACATGCAATAGATCACTCTTCACACTCATCAATTGTTGGACATTGTCGAAAGAGAGTTTTAGGCAGGACTTGCATAAACCAGACAAATGGTTTTTCTGCCCAAGGACATACACATATTAGAATTAATCCACAGTTAAAAGTATATTCATGATCATAAACATGACACAACTTCTCAAAAAAAACTCACTAGAATACTCCTCGTAGGAATTAGAATTTACAGAAAGAAAAGTGTATTTCAAAACAATAAACAGAATTTAGATTTCAGAACCATGATACTACCTATGAAAACATTTTTAACAAAATTCTGCCTCAAATTGCAAGTATATAGGAAATTAAATTAAAAAAAAATTAATATATAGAAAAGGTAGATGCAGCAATTTGCAGATTCTCATTTGATTAAATGAGTGATAAAATGATCCATATGAAAGTTATAAGAGCAGCTATCATAAAGTTGCTTACAAGGTCAAGATCTTCTTTCTCCACAATTTCAATATCGGCAATTTGACTTTCATAACGTCGTCTCAAATATGCTTCAACATCCATTTCCATTTTGTCCTAGCACAATGACATAGAATTTAATATCATCATTATCTTATAAAATAAAAAAATGTATAAACTAATATATTCAATAACAAAACTTCGACATCCACATCAGTTCTATCTAATGAAAGTAGAGCACAAAACTGACAATAGTGATTACAGAATGTAACATCAGCAATACCAATACCAATAGCAATAAAACAAATACAAATGCGGAAACTAATAGCTAGTAGCAACATGTATTGACATCCACATTTCCATTTGATCCTATGACCAAAAATGAACTGATAGAAATGAACATCAACATGCCAATAGTAGTTTGTACTTAACACTACATATTATTGGAAAAGAAATAAAAAATGATAATGATAATAGTATGAAGATAAATAGAAAACCTTTGTGGCTGCATAGAAGTAAGGGCGGAACTTGTATTTTGATTTGAAAGAAGAACCATCCTGCAATAGAAACATAGAAGATTATAATACCTTTTGCTAAATCAATTAACACCAAAAAAGATATCAAACAATCAAGTTTAACTATAGGTAATGCCATTGTTGGAATAAAATAATTTACCTGTGAAACAAAATACAGATCAACACAACTATAAACTTTGCCAGTTTCTTGATCTTCGGTTGATGACTGCAAAATTACAATAAGAATTCATCAGCAGTTAATGCATGTAAAGTCAATTTCATCTTCATTTGACTCCCTTCAAGGGAAAGTGCACAGAAATATCAACATTTTATGGTTCTCAAAATTGTTGGAGCAGTCAATTTAACTTAATACAAGCAAAGTATTATATATATATCAGAAAGAATAATAGAATTTCAAGGTGGCATTTGCATTTCCTTCACGATAATTAATCATACAGACAGACTGATTCCTGAATAAGCCACAATAAAAATTAGTAATTTATCCAAAAGAAGAAGAGAAAAAAAAAAAATTTGAGCCCAACCCTTTTCCTTACACCACAATAAGAATCTCAAAAGCCCATAATTTCAACAAAAAAATTTCTCTTTCATTTTCCTGAATTTCTCACTGACCAAACAGGCCATAGGGACCAAGAACCATAAACGAACAACCAAATTCAAACAAAAATGCAGTGATTCAAACGAATCGGAAGAAGAAACTTACAGTTGCAAAGGTAAGCAACCAGCCAAGCCTCTTATCGCCTTCGGAGAAGAGTTCGAACCCTAGCTTAGACTCGAGCTCTTCCTCAGCTGTGCGAATAAGCTTCTGCTTCTTGGAGCTCCGATTGTTGTCTCTACGATCCCATTTTCGATTATCGCTATTCATTGTTCTGCCCAGAGATGGAGGATCCAAAATTGGGAACCAAAAAAAGGGAACAAAATTGGATAACCCTGTGACTGAGATTCGTGGTCTCGCGGGGACTAAGGGGGGCTAAAGAGAAATTTTCCCGCGCTTTTCCATTGATAATTTATTTGACTCAAAGGACGTAAATGCCCCTTCGTTTGTATAAAATTTTAATACTGCCCTCTTTTTTTATACATATTTATGTAATCATATACTTCGGGCTTTACAAAATATCAAATCTAATTAAATATTGGTTGGGACAAATATAACCGGTGACGTGGCAAAGGATATTGTGGTACTTTCACGAGGATTTTAAAGATATTTGGGCCGAGAGACTCATATTGTCGAAGAAGCCCAATACGATGGATCTGAGACGAAAGGTTCTTTCGGAAGAGCTAGTGAGGGAATCTAGCGAAGGGACTCCTGCGAAGGCACCAGAGCGAAGGATTTCGTGCGATGGACCCATTACGAAAGATGACGTTCGGAGGACAAGTTTCGAAGGATTAGAGTCGGTGGAATTTTATTATAAATATTAGAGTTCATTGTAATATTTTCATTA
>WUAT03000004.1:2569338-2582128 GCA_010015005.3 Ulmus americana
TTCTTTTTTAATAAAATATTATTGTTTAATATCATTTTATTATTAAATTCGTGGAACCCACCACATTTTACAAAAACTCTATTTAAAACACTCTCAATCAAACAAAATTCTGTTTAGAATGTCCTATTTAGAATGTTATAGAATCGTGAACCAAACCGCCACCGAGTCTTTAATTCCCTAAGGGAGGAGATAAGGCAATCATTCACCTAGAGTTTCTGCTCAAATTCTGAAATCAAAAGTTTCCCTTGACATCAAGTAATTCCATTATTATCAAGTAAGATTATAAAAGAATTAGAGCATGCTCCATGTGCTTAAAAGAAGCATGATTAGGATAACAAGATCTGTACATCGTAGGAGAATCAGAATTTTCAGACATTAACTCACCGAGAAAGTGATTATATCTAGTGAAAGCTAAACACTAAGCTTGGCCCGGAAGTCAGATTTAGCAAAAGCCTCTGTGAATTGATCCACACAAGCCATTCTTATTCGTTCAGGTGTTGCTGGATTATCAAGAGCAAACCATCCGGTAACCCCCTCTTCTGCCCTCGCCGCTGAAATGGCGTCTTTGATGGCGAAAAAGACAGCCGAAGCCAGAAAGAATGGCGGCTCTCCAACAGCTTTAGATGAATGGATGGCTGTCACATTTGGATGCCCCTACAATACAAACGTAATTGACTCTGTTTAAATTTGGCATTTGGCATCAACATAAACAACAAACTTGGTCAACAGCTTAGTTTGGAATTTTTGTACTTTCTAAATAATTTACTCAACATTAGATGTTTGTACTTTTATGCACTTTTATGAAACAGACTAGTTAGTAGGGGTGTGGAAAACCATCTAACATCTAATGTAGACCGACTGATCCAATTCAATCCAATAGGGATTAGATATCCAATAGAAATTAGATTGGATGATAATTTTTAAAATCCAATTAGATTGAATTGGATGGCGGATCGAAGGTGTACAAAGTGCTTTGTAGACGGTAAAAAAACACTCTCAAACTGGCCTATAATCTACAAGTAACAAGAATATATTTACCTTAAGGAGTGAAACATGGAATTTGAAAGGGACATCATTTAGTGAAGGAATTTTGTAACTTCCGGGTCCACATGTGTAGAGGCAGCCAGGTGGGACCCACTTATGATCTGCGTCTCCCCATTTAAGTTCCTCCAAGGCTACCCAACCCAAACCTTGTACAAAAGCTCCTTCAATCTAATTGAGAAGCAAAAGTCAATGGCAAAAATTGTGAAACTACTCTAAAACATCATAGTCAAACATACGAAGACACAAACTATTTAATGTAACAATGATTTACCTGACCAACATCAATCGCCGGGTTTATAGAAAATCCGAGGTCTAAGATAATGTTTGCCACCCTCGTGTGAAAATCTCCAGTCAATGTGTCAATTTCAACCTCAGAAAAAGCAGCCCCGTAGGTAAAGTACCTAAATGGGTTCCCCTGACCAGTTGTCCAATCAAAACCAATTTCGGGGGTAATGTAAAAACCATGAGCAGACAGGTCTATCCGGGACATATAGCAAACACTCACAAGCTGAGGATAATGTCAACTGTTAGAACATAATATTATTGTTGGCCCACTTCTTAATAGCTTAAGAAATGGTAAGTTAACATAAACATAATCGTAAACATGAAATGGAGAAACATGTTAGACGAACATAAAAGTTCATAATTTGAAGATAACAATCTAAGACGGTTCTTTTTCACTAAATGCCATTGCTATTGTCCCCACTTCTCAATCTAAATGCTTAGTTTCTATGAAAATTAAATGAAATGTATTGGTACCTCTGCAAAAGAGCTGAAATTATGTTTCGAGGCAATAGGCTCCATGCGTGCCTTAATTTGCTCACATGCATCCAAAACTGCAGCTCCATACATATCAGAACTAGCAGACGCTGCTGTTGGTGACGAATTTGGAACCTGATTCAAAATCAAACACAAATATGATCAAATAATCTCTCGCATCCAGTTTCCATAACGAGTTCAGCTAACACCCTACGAAATGTTCATAGAATTTCAGGCAAAAGTTTCGGTGCCACATCCATTACATTTGAATTTTCTGTTACTTGACTAGCAAGAAAAGTCCATCCAAAGTCACCAATTTGAAAAATAATTACCTTGTCAGTGCTTGTGTCTGATATAAAGACAGAGCTGAGAGGGATATTGAAGGCAGAGGCAGCAATTTGAGCCACTTTTGTATGTAAACCTTGCCCCATCTCGACTCCCCCGTGCGTAACTAAAACTGTTCCATCAGTGTAGACATGAACAAGAGCTCCTGCCTATGGTCATTCAAAGATACAGATACAAATCATAATAAAATAAAAAAACTCAATAGCGGAGATAACAACATGCAACATTGGCAAGTAAATTATTTGTCTAACTGGCTGTAGCAATACAAATTCAATCATTACCTGATTCATAAACTTCGTTGTAAAGGATATACCAAACTTTGTGGGAACCATGGAGATACCACGCTTCTTCCACCGATTTTGAGCATTAAACTGGTCAACTTCTTGGCGAGCTTTAGAAAATTCAGAGGACAGTTGTAGCTCTTTCCAGACTTGGGCTAGTGTACAGTTTTGAAGTTTTTGGCTGTAGTGCAATATTGATCCTTCACCTTGAAAATTTATTTCCTGAAAAAACAGGAATAAGTATGAAGGATGGCTCGGGGAAGACAACAACAGATAAACAATGCTAATAAATTGTTCACTCAAACAAATTAAAATATTATATAACTTACCCTGATCTCTTCAGGACTTTTCTTTAGCTCGGCTGCAATTCTTTGTATCCAATTTTCTGTAATAAGCATACCTTGAGGTCCACCAAACCCGCGAAAAGCAGTGTTACTAGGCATATGAGTGAAACATACATTTCCCTTTATCCTCATATTTGGTATCTCATAAACATTATCTGAAAGGAACATAGCACGTTCGAGCACAGCAAGCGACAGGTCTAATGAATTTCCAGCATTATTATAGATTTCAAGATCCAATGCCAGCACTTTTCCTTCATTTGTGAATCCAACCTAGGACAAGTAATTCACCATCATTAATTTCTTCCATCACTCGTAACTCATCTAAGGAAAATTATATACCCATAAATATTGCATAATCATTTCACAATCATTGTTTTCTCTCTGAATAAGTTACTTCAACCCTTTAAATAAGTTACTTTGGTTATGTCATGATAACAAAATCCGCACTAAGAAACTAACAACTAAAACAAAATAAAGGAATTTCTACTTATATCATGTTACGGAACCAAATACCATAAAACATAATGGTCAATATTATTTTCGAAGATCTAATAGCATAATTCAACTGAAAAAATGAACAAACCTTGTACTTCCCATAGAAGCTATGCCGTTGGCCGGATATCATCATGTCGGTATCACGGTCTAATGTTATTTTAACAGGTCGATTCAACAAATATGATGGAACAGAAGCTGCAGCAGCAATGAAAGCTGATCTTGTCTCCTTCCCACCAAAACCACCACCAATGCGCTTGGTTTTACAAACTACTTTTGACATTGGAAGGCCAAGAACATGGGCAACATACTTCTGATGCTTCTGTGGAGCCTGCACGATGAAAATTCTATTTAAAATGGGCAGTACTTACATACCCAAATTGGTGCAGATAAAACCAAGGCTTGGACAACTACATAACATAAAGGTGAAACAAATAATCATCGGATGGGTATAACATACTTGTGTGGATGAAATCATATGAACTTCACTTCCACCATCCATTGTCCATACCACACTGCTCTGTGGCTCCAAGTAGAAGTGTTCCTGTCCTCCCACATGAACCTCCCCCTCTATGACCCTTTCACATTGCCCCGATTGGAAGCACAGATCAACATCCCCTTTCTTCAACCATTTCTCTGTATGAGGGTGGAAACTATTAGCATGGATGGCCTCCTGTATTGACAAAATTGCTGGAAGTTCTTCATACTCAACTTGAACTTTTCTTGATGCTAACTTCGCATTCTCATGTGTATCAGCAACAACAACTCCTATAACCTGCACAAATTATACAAAAACCCATGGATACAAGAGTGGACTCGAGTTGGATATAATTTTTATAGCATTTATCGAAAAGCCAATTTTTTCATCGCAGAATTTCTCACTATCAATAAACTACAATAGGCTCCAGTAAATAGCAACAGACTCTAAAACATGTTAGCTAATCATACCTGACCCACACAAGTGACAACTTCAGAAGCAAATAATTCTTCATCAGCAATAACTGGTCCAATCATATTATCTGCTGGTACATCCTCCGAAAAATATATCCCTTCAACCCCAGGTGAAGCTTTTGCTCTTGAATCATCTATTGAAACTATCCGAGCATGGGGTTTTCTGCTCAGTATTAAAGCAGCATGTAAGCCATTAGTGGGCAATGGTGTGTCATCAGCATATTCAGCCTCCCCAGTTACCTAGTAAAATTTAATATATCAACAACGTGACCAAACTAACAAAGGAACAATAGGCATCTGTTTTTTTTAACCCTCTAAACACGGACCTGAAGTCTTGATGAGAGGTGAATTTCAGGAGACCCCACAGCTGTTCCATGTTTTGTAATTTCATAGTCTTGACTTCCTATAACTGGTGGTCGGTGGAATGATTGTACAGCAGATAGATGGGATAATGGTACATTTTTCTTATCAGAATCTGTTCCATCAATTTGATGAGAAACCCATAGGAAAAACTTGAAGAAAAAGCTCAGAGTCAAAGATTGTCGAAACTCCACCATCCCTCCAGGAGCACCATCCTTGAGCAGAATATCTTTACATAGGACTTTTAAAGCACCCTGCAGCAGCTCCTGGTTCCAACTCTTCCCAATGAGATATTCTTTAGTTGTTTTTGCAGAAATTGTAAGTGGAGCTACCCCACCATAAGCTATAGATGCATCTGAAACGACCCAATTTTCATCCTTCTTCTCAAGATAGACACGCATTCCCGCATTTACAAGAGCAATATCGTCCTCCCTTCGGTGAGCCTGCTTAAATTCTTTCACAAACTCAAAAGGCTTAGTCCATGGTAAGAATACTGAGTGCAAAATTTCATCTCTGGCTAGATCCACCCTACGATAACCCAAGAAAAAATTCTCTGCAGCAATTGTTCTGATGTTTCCTCTGCAATCAATAACTTGAAACGTGGCTCCAGCAGCCATCCACAAAGGGTTCAAGTCTGATATTGGACTAGCAGTACATATGTTGCCACCAACAGATGCAACATTTTTAATCTGAGTCCCGGCAAACCATTTTAATTGTTCAATAAAGGCCACACAGGATGAAGTTTCATTAGCAGCACGCTCTTTTACAACTTTTCTCAAGACTTTCATCAAATCAGATAGTCTCACTGCAGCACCTATCTCTATACCGTCATCCTTCACGTGCAATACATTGAGCTCAGGTACATGTGTGACAGAGATCAAAACCTCATATTGAATTCTCTTCAACCTCATCTCAATTCCCACTTCAGTATTACCAACCAAAAACTTGGCGTCTGGATATTTTGATTTCAATTCCAACAAATGTTGAAGTCTTAAGGGCCGAAACCACTTAAGCCCACCAAATCCACTCAAGTTTAAGGAATTTGATTTCCTCAATATAAGTTCTGGAGGAAAAATAAGTTCCTTGTCTGTATATGTGCTTCCATCTATCTCACTATAGGAGACAGGTTCAACCTTCTCAACACAAGCGATACCTTGTTCAGAAGTGCATTGACTGTTGGTTTCACTGTTCGATCTACATGAGCAGGGCTTGCCAGTAGAAGGGCAAACAAATTCACGTTCTTGAAGGCTTAGCGAGGATAAATCAGTATACAAAATATCATCAGTTTTGGCAAAGACCCGAAATGCATCAACAATTGGCCTGTAACCTGTACATCGGCACAAGTTTCCTGCGAGGGATTCTTCAACCTGCTCTTCATTGGGTGGTGTTTGACTTGACCTTAGTAATGCATACATGGACATAATAAAACCAGGAGTACAAAATCCACATTGTGAGCCATGAGCACGTGCCAACGATTCCTGCAGATCAAACCACAAAACATGACTATTATATGATACAACTATAATATCATACATAAAGCACAAGTTAATGCATACAAATAAACACATAAGCTTACATAATTAACTAATTACCCATTCCCACATGAATAACTATTCTTCCATTGAAATGCCCCCTGTTGCAGTGCTAATACTATTTTACGTAAAAGCATTGATTTTGTGATAAAATCAGTCATTAGACGCATATTTTTAGTATAGTGTTACAATTACATATTTATTTTAGGGAAATTAGATATCACACAGCCAAAACTACCTTAGCTGTGGCCAGTTCAAGCAACAAAAGATAAGCCCCAAACCCTTGAAAGCCAATGTAAAGAAAAATCCAAATAGCTTTGGGCACTCAAGTCAAGAACTCTTCACAAGAACCATAGTAATAAATAAAAGTCAAGAACTCAATTGTAAATTACTAATCAATACTAGAAAAGAAAAAGTTGGGACATCTTACTTGAATTGGATGTAAGCCATGCTTACGATTTCCGATTCCCTCTACAGTAATTACATGCATCCCTTCGACAGAATACAGAGGAGCTAAGCAAGCATTGATAGCATAGTGCCTACAAATATATTTCATACATATATATTAGTTTGATGAAAGACTCATAAAGTAAGAACCCAGGGAAGAATCATTAAGTTACATTCAAACTAAACTTACAAACTTTTCTTCAGGTTTTGATCATACTGAGAAACCATAACAGTGCAAGCTCCACAACCCCCTTCACCACAGCCAAGCTTTGTTCCAGTCAATCCTATATCTTTATCACCAAATAGGCAATAAAAAGACCACAAATCCGAATCTTATTTTAACTCAACAAAGAAATATAGTTCAATATATAACATAAACAGGGCAAAAGCTACAATTACATAGCCAAAACAGAGATAACCCATCAAAAATAAGCCTAACCGACATAATACTATACCAACATCTTCTTCTCCTAAACTTTCTAGGCAACCAAACAAAAAAATTCAAAAAAACCCAATTCAAATTAGTAACTGTTTTATTGAGATCGAACAAGCTATACCTCTAAGATACTCAAGAAGGGTCAAGTGAGCCAACCCATCAGGTAACACTCTTCGAACTCCATTCACATATAGAATCACCTCTTTTGATTCCTCTGCAATCACTTCCAACTGCTCATCGCTCTTCATCGACCCCATATTTGATTACTCAAAATCTCCAACTTTTCCTAATCATCAGTACTTCCAACAATCTTTAAGAGATTTCTAAAAGAAAATATTTTCTGGGTTCGGATAAAGAAAGCTTTTTGAGATGGAATGAATAGAGGAACAGGATTTGTATCACCTACTTTACCGACTAAAATGACGTTTTTGATTTTGCAGCCTTATAAAGTTTTTACCTTTTTTCAAAAAATAATAATAAAATATCCGATCAGATTTCACTGTTGGTAACGTGGACTCTTTGTTTTTTTCCCTTAAATAATTTGGAATTATTGGATCCATATAGGATTTTAAGCCGAACCCAGAAGACTTTTCGTCATAATATTAATATCATTGCCAAAGTTGGCATCTTTTTCATTTCCAAACTATTAATAAATATTGATAAAGATCCAACTTTTACGTTTATACAAGAATGAAAGTAATAGTTTGACAATTACACGGAGGAAAAGTTTAAATATTTGTTATTTTTACATATAAACAAGCTACTGGTTTTTTACAAAATCTCAGAATGTTCTTGAATAAGAGATTGATTTATGGGATCTTGTGATGGTGATCTCTCTGACTCTGCATGAGAATTGTCACAAGAGCCAAGAAAGCTGCTGATGCTGCAAGCCCTTTCCAAGATGATAGAAGTTTAGACCTTTGAAAGAATTTAACAGAGCCACAGATGGTAAGACATGACCAGAACATCACAACCTGCTCAAACAACAAGAATGGGGGATTTAACAAAAACTAGAGGGAAAACTATAATGGGGTTTCTTTATTTGTTCACAAAGTGCTGAGAAAGTTGATCTTACAAGTTTAGACTTTTTGGGTCTACCAATGCCTTGAACTTGAAGGTTACTAAATTTGCCTTTGGTAAAATAGCATCCTGAAGAAGAAAGTCAAAAATGAAAACATGTTTGATAACTAGGAAAATGTACAGTTTTCCTAGAAATTTTATATAGATTTTCCATCTATTTCATACTTTGGTAACAAGGCATCTCTGCACCACTGAGCAATACCATCCCCCTGGTAGTTCCAGCATTAAATGTCTACCTTCACCTGTAGAAGTATGATTGATTACAACATTTTAGGCGTGGGCACCAAGGTTTCCAAACACTACATTGCTAGGAACAGGCAATGCAATTGAAGCTGCATACTGTTGAGCTGCTTCCAGCTTAGGCTGTGGAAAGCGGTTCTCTCTACAAATAGACCCAACCAAAACGGAATGGGAAGGTCCTCTAGCCTCCGAAAACATGACTGTAGGCTCAAAAATCCATGAGATACAAAGTTATAATAAAGGAAAAAAGTTGCAAAATGCATTTATCATCAAACAAATTTATGGTTTACGTTCAATGTGCTTTAATCTTTAGCCCAACTTCCTTCCAAGAAAATATAATGGGAAAACCACATTGACCAACCTATGATCTGCGAAATTAAAATATGTTCTAAATTACTGATCTGTGAAATACAATGAAAACTCTTTAAAAAGTGGCAATGGTTGGATTGCAGAGCGGACTATAATAGTGGCTGATTGAGAACTCACTGCAAGGAACATGATTTCCTTCTTCATTATGGCTAGGGAGCTACCAAGGCAACCTGAACGCTGTAGGAATTAGTTGTTTGGTAGAGTGGATTTTTGGAAGAAATGGAAAATGAAGGTAACTTGGATACACAGTTTGACTCCATTGTTTTACTTAACACCATGAAAGAAAACCTTTTTACTCCCTCTCTATTTCTTAACTTAGTTGCTTAAAAAAGAAAGAAAAAAAAAAAAACACCTGAGCAAAGACTCATCCAACAAGCCAATCAATGTCACCCCTATGATTGCTTGTAACAAGTGCATTTTCTTTACCTGGAAATGCCTCAAATGCAACAATAATATCAAATGAGAGAGTGGTATAACATTTTTCCATAGCTGATTAGTCTCATGAAATTATACATGGTAGTTTCTCACCAAGTAATTCGCTAGTTTCTGAATCTGTATGTAACTCAATCTGAAGCAAGAAAGATCTTGGTTACTATGATCAATAATGAATGAACTTATTTTAATAATTAAAAGAAAACAAATCAAATTAGAGGTTGCACCTTAATGCCTGCCCACCAATCAATGAGCCATACCAGTTCCAACCACCACAACTCTGCAACTACTTTGTTAATCCTTCTGCATATACTCGTCAAGAGAGGACGAACAAAAAGGTTTGGAATCCAGTAAGACCCAATAATGAACACTACATGTGTTGGAGGGTGGCAAATTGTATTTAATATTAAGGGACAAGAAGAAAGAAAATATTAAAGTCAATACTTAAAGCACAAACAATTTTTCATGCCAGTTTGTATATAGATAGAGATGTTTATGATTTCATGCCTTTACCTCACCATGTTTAGAAATTAATATAGTATAATCTGATACCGAAAACATGTCTAATGTTTTTATCAGTGGACATTAATCTATTAAAGAAGTATCTTAATCAATTTTGGAATGGATTACATTCTGATTTGAGCTATTTTTTTTTTATAAGAAAATAAGACAAGTCAATAAGGTAAACTTGTTTCGAAATGGATAAAGAACACTTAGAACATCAACTTAGTCATAAAAACTTGATGACAAGCATTTTTATACAATAGTCAGAGTTAGTAGTAGTAATTTACATGGTCAATACTAAGCTACTTAAAAATCAAGCAATAAATGCCAATTATATGTTTTTCCAACCACAAACAAACATAAGGGTACACACCAAACTAGCTAATTACACTGTTGATACCAGAAAAGTTCTGATTTTACACGAACAAGCTTTCGGTTAATGCGAAATTTCAGAATGCTTCTGAACAAGGGCTTGCTTCATGGGATCTTGTGATGGTAATCCAACTGGTGTTGATCGCGCCGACTCAGATGATTGAATCAAGATTTGCATGATGATTGTAACAAGCGCAAGAAAAGCTGCTAAACATGCAATCCCTTCCCAAGATGATAGCAAACTAGACCATAGAAGGAATTTCACAATGCCATAGATAATAAGACATGACCATACAATCACAACCTGCTCAAACAACAAAATGGAAGATGTAACAAAAACAAAGAGATTTATCTGCCCATAAAGAGTTAAGAAAGTTATCTTACAACTAAAGACTTTTTGGGTCGGCCAATGTCTTGAATTTGAAGATCACTGAACGTGCCTTTGGTTAAATATTTTTCCAGTAAGACATCCTGAAAAAAAAAAAAAGGAAGTCAAACAAAAGAACATGTTCCTGAGAAACTTTATGACCTAATTCACAATATGAGGCCATATGATTTGAAGTAACATTAACATCTTCAAGTTTAAGAAGATTTTTTCCTTCAGGAAATGTTTATAGGAACTTATTTGGCTGTTCTTACCTTGGTAACAAATACATCTCTGCACCATTGAGCAGTACCATCCCCTGTTTCTGGCAGTTCCTGCATCATATGCCTCCTGATTTGTACCTTCACCTGCACAATTTACAGGAATATGACTGCTTACAACATTTTGGCAACCAAAGTACTTCACCTTCAAAAACCTGCCAATTAGGATGATCTGTTTCTAATGAATTTGTTAATTTCTGAAAGAAGGATTTTGTTATGTTACCACAGAAGTTTGCCCTCTAAATATTCTCAACATTGTAGGTGAAGGCGTATCCTTTGGAATGGCAACTGTACAATCATAAATTGCCGGAACAAATGAGCGCATATGTATTACAGCTGAAACAAAGCCCTGTGAGCATCACAATTAAAATCAGAAAAAGAAAAGGATAAGCCCTGTATGTATATTTGTTTGTATTAGTATAATATCTGGAAAGCATAATAACAAAATGGAAACGAAGAAGTTAAATTTAACAGCAAAGATTACAAAGAAGAAAATGACGAGTTTGAAAGATTTCACCTTTGTACGAGGAATCAAGACATTCCTAGGAACAGGCAACCCTCTTGAAGCAGCATACTGTTGAGCTGCTTCCAGCTTAGTTTTTGTAAACCGGGTTCCCTCTACAAAGAGAGCCAACCAAAAAGGCATTGGAAAATCTTCTAGACGCCGAAAACCTGACTGTAGGTAAGAAATCGATAAGCTATAAAAGTACAAAATGCATGTATCGTCAAATGTATTCAAGGTTACCATCAATGTGCTTTCATCTTTAGCCCAACTTCTCTCCAAGAAGACATAGTCAGAAAACCACATTGACCAACCAATGATCTGTACGAAGAAAACAAAATTTCAACTTAGAGTAATTGGTCCAACAAACTAGGAAACATACAAAGCTAAGCAAGTATAATCAAGTGGGTGATTGAGAACTCACAGGAAGGAATTTGACTTCCTTCTTCATGATGGCTAGAGCACTACCAAGGCAACCTGAGCGCTGTTGTTCATAACTCAATATACAATCAACTAAAAAAAAAATGGCAGATCAACCTAATAGGAACTAGAAAAGAATCATAATCATAAACATAAACATAAACAAAACACCTGAGCTAAGATCCATCCAACAAGCCAATCTATGTCACTCTTGTGGTTGCTTATAACAAGTGCGTGTTCTTTACCTGGAAATACCTCAAATACAACAACATTGAACATGAGAAATCTATATCCTTTTCAAAAATTTGACCACTTAGATTGTCTCTAACTGAAAATGTTACACATATAGTTATATATCTCACCAAGTAATTTGAACGTTTCTGGATCAGTATGTATCTCAATCTGCACCCACAAAAATCTAATTGGTTACCATGAAGAGAATCAAAAGCCTAAGAACATCCAAATTACAAAAATTCCCACCTTAATGCCTGCCCACCAATCAATAAGCCAAATGAGCTCCAACCACAACAATTCTGCAACTACTTTGTTAATCCTTCTATACAAATTCTTCGAAAGAGGACGAACAAGAATGAAGAAAATTCCCTGAAATCCCAAATATTTACACATCAAGAAACATCCAAAATTTGTGTAAAAATCTAAAATTTTCCAGGAAAATCCAAATGGGTGTTTGGATAATCACCTGAAGGGAATTAACAACTAAGCCGGAGATGATGAAAAGTACGCCGACGGGAACGACTACCAGAGCAGCTGGCATCGCCATGGATTGTGGAGAGAGAGAGAGAGGGAGAGAAATAGATAGAGAAGTTGGGAATGACCGATTTTGAGAAGCCAAACGCCCGCTTCAATCTCTCCCTACCGTTGCATGAAAGCACACCGCCCATCACTAACTTGCACCACGCGCAATTTTATTGCTATCATGCGCGGGATTAAGAAGGACTTTTACGACGTCGTTTGAACCTTCTTTTTACCCTTTTTTTTCTTTTGACGCAATTAGTTCCTACTTCCTAAACCACATGACAAAAAGCAACCCATTTTGTTTTTTTTGGCCCAAACATAAACCCAAATATAACAAAAGGAACACCCTAAATAATAATACAGGGTCTGTTCTAGAGGCGATTCAAAAAAATCCTATCATATCTTATCCTATCTCCAAAATTCTCTAAAAATCGTTCTTTTTCATATTCTAACAAATATGATATGCTATTCTATCATCT
>WUAT03000004.1:2614976-2626973 GCA_010015005.3 Ulmus americana
ACACTAACAATCATTATTTTAACATAATTTCAATAATTCTTTATAACAAACAAAAGTAACATATATAGCCTTGATTTTAATATTTTTTTCCAATAGTTTTTAATCACAATATAAACACAAGATTTACATAAAACTATCTAAAATTCTAAACAAAACTATCTAAATGTCAATAATTCAAAAACATTATAAAATAATCAATAAATTTCATAAAACTATCTAATACGTTCTAAACAAATCTATCTAACATTACAAATTACACAAAATATTTAAAAATTACCTTGTTTGAAGGGTTGGGTGGCTAACTGGGCGGCGGAATTCGGCAGAGGCGGTGGAGATTTTGGAAGAGATGGAGAGGAGAATGAGGAAGAGAAGAGGTATTTGGCGGATATATAGAATAGGTTCTATTGCGACGACATATGTTGTCACTATAGACTAAAGAGTCGCCTATATTATTTATCTATAGCGACGACTGTCGTCGCAATGTCATTGGCTATTGGGGTTATTTACTACGGCCTTAATTTCATCTCGAAACGGGGCAAATATCTCCTTTATAGCGACGACGCATTGTTGCTATAAAGTCATCACCTCTGAAATTTTCCAATCTCCCAGGAATATTGTAGTTTCCCAGCCTTATTGCGACTTATCAAATCTATAGCAACGACATGTTGACGCTATAGAGCTGGTACTTTTACAGACTTAATTTCATCTCGAAGACCAAAATGGTTTGTTCTAAATATCTGGTCTACTGGGGTGACATTTTTGCGACGACAAGCGTGTTGTCACTATAGACGGACTCTATAGCAATGACATGTTTTGTCATCGCAATAGTTTCTATCTCTAGCGACGATAGCTTTTGTCATCGCTATAGTGTGGTATATAGCGATGACATTCTTGTCATCGCAAAAAATGTCACCCCAGTAGACCTTTTTTCTTGTAGTGTCAACTTCACAATGTCTTCACTTATTTTAACTTAGTTTGTCTATGATAATTTCTCCTCCCCCTATTCCAGGTGCATTTGATGAGCTTCAAAGTTAAAGCAAATTATTCACTTACAAGATGGGAAATTTTCCCTAATGAATCTGCTGATTACTTTTCCAATACCATAGCAATGGTAATATCACTCTTTGCTGTTAGAAGTATTAAACTCCCTAAGAAATTTGGAAGTTACCAGCTTGTTGAATTAAAAGTTGAGCCTTAGCAAAAGTAGTATGTTACTTTTTTTGTTTTATTTTCTGCTTTTATTTGTTTTACTTGTCTCTTACAAATTGCTTTTCATGAAGCATATACCTGGTTTGGAAACTTTTAAGAAATATTTTTTTGTTTATGCTCCAAGAAGAAAGGCGGGCTTACCTGGTTTCAACTCACTCCGTAGTCTGTAGCTCTTGGAGGTCTTTCTATTCAAAAGATTACTGTTGGGAGTGCTTAAACCATATTTTTTGGGTGCTAAGAAGTGACAAGTATATTGCTATGGCAAGGGATTTGAAGTTTAAAATATAGTATCTAGTAGGTCGAGTTCTATGGGTCACCAATAGAACTTATCTCAATTTCTTTTGTTCTTTAAACTAAACCTATACTTATCACTAAATTTTTCCTTTTATAATTTTTTAGTAATTAGATAAAATATATATATAATTTTTTCAGTAATTAATCTTTATACTTATCACTAAATTTTGCCTTTTATTGGTCCTACAAAGTATATTGGAAGGAAAGCTAAAATGCAGTAGGTCATCAATGTTCTTTCTTGCTTCTGATTACTCTTTCTATTTGGTTTCAGGTTCATGCATAGTAGCTCAATAGCCAAAACCAGCCTTGGAGGTTAAAAAAATTGTATTCTTTGTGATTGACTATCCTTTTCTATTCTTGTCCGTATACTTCTTATTTAGCTATTAGATGGTGCTATTTTGTTACTAATTCTTTGTGTTTTTTCAAACCCTTGAAAAGTGAAAATCTTTGCATGAACTTTAAAACGGTTTTTGAGTTGTAGAATAGAAACCTTTAACTCTTTGAAATGGAACTAATTAGTGTTTACCATATCCCTTGATGTTAGATGATATTGTAATGAGATTTTGAGTAAAGACTGTAGTTGGAGAACCTCTTTCATCTTTGGTTTAGAGGTTAGACATCTAATATAATCAAAGTAGAGTAAATTTTTGGTGAAGAGAAGATGGTGATTGTTCGTTTGTGTTTGAAGAAAAATATAGAAGTACATCTTGTGAATGCTGAAAGATCTGAGTAAGAATGGAAAGTTGCATCATTTTTGTCTAGTACTATGGGCGACTTTTATGGGTTAGAACCTCAACTACAAGAAAAATGGGCATTTGTAGTAATTGGTAGCTTCTTTAAAATTGTGTTACAAATACTCTATTTAGTTTCTGTTGGAAATATTTTGTTGTAGGGTATTTTTCTCTCTCTCTAATGATCTGTGTTTCTTACATATATATAAAAATCTTATTATTTTATGTATTGTTATAGTAGTTTTCTCACTTTTGTGGAAACCATCCTGCCAATTGCTGAAACTTTTGGTCCATGTTTTTCTTGTTTGAAGTTTATTTCATATGCAGGAAGTGAGATATCTTTTTTCAAAAATGGGGTTTGCCAAGGGGTTGCTTTTAAGGATTTATATGGAGGCCGCTACTATCCTGCTGCTTCGATGTATACTCTTCCCAATCAACCAAATTGTTTAGTCAAGTTCAACTTTGGCCCCGACTTTGAATTCTTCCCAGAGGAGTTTGAGGGGCGACCGGTACCTAAGCCCATGTCTGAAGTTCCATATCATGGGTTTGACAACCGTACCGAAAATGGAGAGTCCAATGAGAAGAAATCATAGGAAATGTGCAGTGTGATCAACCTTATTATTGCCCGGGAGATGCATCTGAGATTTTATTCATTTTTCATTTAAGTTGAGAGTTTTGACTTGTAAATGAGTTGAACTCTGTAATCCTGACATTTTTCCGTAGAGAAATTCTGCATGTGAAATATGAAGCTGTTACATTGAGGCTAATGAGAATTTATAAGTTGATTACTTTGTCTGCTGATTATATAATTTTCTCAGGGTTGTTCTGGCCAAAGTGTTGTTTTATAAATGATGTCTTGTTTATCATTTACTTTTCTATTTTTCTGTTCAGGGATCTACAGGTAATGCCACGGCTCGAGGGATGAGCAAAGGTTAAGATACATAAGGGATTTTGCAAAACTCATACATTCACTTGATTAGTGGTTGGTATGTCAAATGTTTATTTTCTTTTGAATATCCTGAGGAAAGCCGTGGCACTGCATGATTTTATAAGCCAAAAATAGAACCATACACCATAAAGAACGTATTTTTCCATTTCCCTTGTATGCAAGATCATATCATACAAGACTGACCATGCATCGTTGCAAGATAATCTGTTCGTACTTCCTTTGCATAAATACATCATCTCCGTACATATTCTTTTTGTATTCTCTGTAATAGAACACAACTCTCTTTCGTGCAGGCGACTACGTAAATTGTAAATAATATTATATATATTTTTGGTAATTTTAATGTAATGGTGAATTGAGACCCTCTTGAGCTGACAATGGATGCATAGTTTGTTGCCTTTTGGAAGGGAAAGAAGCTGTTTTCCTAAATGAAGGACGCTTCTTCAGATGCTTTAGGGTTCTCTTGGTGTAAAACTTCTGAACATATGGCGAAGCTCTCTCCTTGAACTTGAGGATGACAAAGAAGATGAGTCTAAAAGATACAAGAAGGCAAACTATTGCTGCTAAGTCCCACCACTTTGAATGGTCTAGTGGAATGCCGAGCATATCTTTGAGGATAGCCTCGCCTCTCAGTTTTTTGCCATCATCTTCAAAGGAATCGAATTCAAGGCCAATCATATCGTTCTTGTATGCTCCCTGTATTACCCAAGACACAATAGCAGTGAGTTCTTTTGCCATATACATGTTATTTTACTTGTTAATAGCAGAGCATTTGAAATAGTTTATCAAACTCTTTCATACTATACATGATTGTGCTTGATATAATTTTCGTGGAAAGGCTAGTTGAGGAAGGATTAATGTGCTTCTCTCAAGATTTACCTGTAATGCCCAAGCACCATAATTGATGTATGAAACTGGATAACGCCATAGTATCTTGGGTAGATCGGGAAGCAATCTGAAGAATCCTGCAGTCATCAACATGATCCCCTGTACAAATAACCATAATTGGTTGTTTATAATAAGATCATTGCAGAAAACCTTGGAATGATTAATTCACTGCTCTTACAAGATATCCAGCCCCTATTATCACTCCCATCAAGAAGTTGGGAACAAGGGAGGCTATAATCATCATAACACTCTCCACAGTAGCAATGGCGCTGAGAAGATCAAGGCAGAAGTACAGATAAGGAGAAAACCCAGGCCTGAATTTGACCATGAAGTACACTATAGTTCCGCTAGCCAGCGACATCAGAGCCAAGAATGGGAAAGAAGACAGGATGTTTGACACAACATACACACCAACCCCATAATGCCCATTTAGTCTTTCCTTATAGAACACCTGTTTCAGAAGCCAAAACCAGAGGATCTGAAAGCTTAGCAAAAGCCAGAGAGTTTCAATATTTATGGACATGAAATCAGTATCTAACCTTCATTTCCTCAAGGAAGGAAGGGAAGCCTCCAATGGACATGAAAGTCATGAAACCAGCTATGAAACCACCGCAGGCCCCGCGTGCCAAGATTGAGCTGAAAGTTGTTCCAACGTCGAAGAAGATGGAGCCAACGCTTAAAGACAAGGTTATGTAAACTATGATCCTTACCCAGTAGTAACCCACATCTCTGCACATGTTTTTGAATGATCTGCGCGTCAAAACTGAGAGTTGCTTCCACCATTCTGTTTGGCTCCCACTTCTTCTTTCCACTGTAAGTCCTTCCTGTAAATATCACTACTTAATAAGCTCTCACATTATACTTCCCCTGTTTTTAGCTTATAATTTATTATAATGAATTTCATTATGCTTACAATGGATGAGAGTTCTCTTATCTTAGCTCTAGCTATTGTTGCATAATCAGAGTACTTGTACTTTTCAACAAGTATTGCTTTTATCTTTGCTGTTGCTAAGTTCATTAGAGGATCTGATGATATCTCCATTTCCTGTAGCATTCAGAAGAGTAAAAAAAAAAAAAAGAAAAAAATTACTCAAAAATCCAATAATTGAAGCATAAAATACAAAGCTACTGCAACAAACATACATGTATCCTGTAAGAGCCCTTCAAAGTGGTCGTAACTTTGTCGAAGCCCGAATTTATGCAACGGAGAAAGTGATCGGAAGGGTTTCTCCGACTTGGGCATGGAAATCCCGCCTTGGCAAAGAACTGAACCATTGGGATCCATTGTAAGAACATCAAGATTGAAGTTTTTTTCTTAGTTTAATCTTTAAACTACTTAGATCACAAAAAAAACTCTCTTGTATGTCATAATTGTTTCTTTCTCTTACCTCCACAGCCATATTTGCTGGTCCAAAATAAGCCGTTTGGCCACCCGAAAGCAGAAAAAGATTATCAAAAAGTGCAAAAACTTCACTGCTGGGCTGATGGATGGAAGAGATGACAGTTCTGCCATCAAGAGCAATGTTTCGAAGAGTTTGAATAACAAAGAAAGAAGAGGCGCTGTCAAGGCCGCTAGTGGGTTCATCCAGAAACAAGAGACGAGGCCTTGTAAGGATTTCAAGAGCAATGCTCACTCTCTTCTTCTCCCCACCGCTCACACCTCTCAAATGCCAGTTCCCTATAAGCCTATCAGCACAATCTTGAAGACCCATTTCCATAATTGTTGCCTCTACAATGCCCTCTATTTCTTCTTTGGACAAGCTAGCGGGAAGTCTCAAATGAGCCGAGTAAGTTATGGTTTCTCTTACCGATAAAGTTCCCAACAGCAAATCCTCTTGAGTCACGTAAGCCTGAAATAGTAAACAAGTACTTTTATCAACTATTTGATCTTGGCAATAATATGAAACAAAATCCATTTACTTACAGCAACACCATAGTCTAGTCTCTTCTTCTTCCCATTGAGAAGAATATTTCCTGTCATGACAGCATTTCCTGAAAGTCTACCTGCATTGTTAAGTGAGTCAAAAATTCTAATTCATAATTTTATACAGCTTGAAGAGAAGAATTGATATGAAACAAAAACCTGCTAAAGTATCAAGAAGAGTTGATTTGCCAGAGCCGGAAGGGCCCATGATAGCCATGATTCGACCAGGTTCAGCAAACCCGGTTAGCCCATCTAGTAGTCTTCTGGTGTGTCCATTGCCAAAGTTTGGAAGCACAACAGTGAGATCTTCCCACACCAAATACATGCCATTAGCACCCGGATGATCTCTTCCTCTTCCTCTTGGTAAGCCAATCTCGGTATTCGTACCACCGGTGGCTGCACCGCTGTAGTACTCTATTTCCATGGCATTCATTCAAGAAGAATTCCGAATAGTAGATAGCTAGCAAGTAAAGCATATAGAAGTAGTGTTCTCTTGTATAATGTTTATCTAAAAATATATCTTTCAAGGGTGACTAATATGACAGGCATCAATAACTATTTACCGGCAATTACTTTTTAAAGGGTAGTAAATTTTCTCACCAAACCGGCACAGGCACAGATTTCGAGTAGCACTATCTTAATTATTAGTCACATGTCACACGATAGATATAAGTAGAGTTTGTATTCCAAGCATTACAGTCATATACAATTATCACTACAATAGGATCATTTTGTGATTTACTTCATAACATTTTAATCACACCATATATATATTTAAATAATTTTTAGTGATACGTTTCTCTAATGGGTTAAAAATATTAGTGTAAAACTAATTTACAACATGAATTTTGGTTTGGGAAATTTAATAGATTATTTACTGACTTTAATATTAAAAATAAATAAATTATATCTCTTAAACTCAAACTCTTATTATAAAACATTAGAGTGCAATGACATCTAGTTATTGTCTTTGTAGTACAAGATTGATGGATGAGCTATAGGGCAGCTTTTGGTTAAAGTTTTTAAGAAGTGGTAAATAAGTTATTATTGGGGGGTTGATTGTGAACTAAATATGCTCACCCAACCCATCAAAGTTGGGAGTACAGTTATTGTGTTTGGTCTTTTGGCACTCTCTTCACACTAGGTGTTAGCTAAGCCCACGAAATGATCATAAAAAGCTTCTTTTCTTTCCTTTTCTATTATTTTGGCTGATGAAGTAACTTTTGTTGCCCAATTTAAAGCAAAAACTAGCTCGTTTGATGCATATCACAGCACTCTGCACCTCCCCATTCTATCTAACAGTGAACGATTTATTGATAAGGAATGAGGCATCGTCCGAAACTTGGATTGTGCCGAAGAACGACAATTGTGTGTGGCAACAATTGTTTCTGAAAGCGTTAGTGTGCATAAAAGGTAAGTTACAGATAAAGAACTAACTACAGACTAGTATTGTGCAGTAAATATACTCACCAAACCCACTAGCTCTCTGGACCATGATCCAGAGCTATAACTGACATTGAGACAGCTAATCCCACCTTTTGACTTGTCACTATTCTCTTTCTGTATTATATATATATATATATGGTATTGAGCAGTAAATATACTCAGCAAACCCACTAGCTATCTGGAACATGATCCAGAGCAATAACTGGGACAGTAAATCCCTTCTGGGACTTACACACAGCTTGCAGCTTGACTTGTTACCATTCTCACTCTGTATTGTGTGTGAGTATATATATGTATTCTGATCAACTTTTGTTTCTGGTTTATTGCCCATTTAATATGCTAAAATAAAGACAGTAAATGTAAAGAAAATAGTTGGTGTGATATAAATACACATACTTCTTGGTTACAAAGACATTTAAAGTCAAAAAAATGTTGGACAATGTCTCGAGTGCAACAATATTATTTGTATCCATCGTGGAAAGAATACTTGTACATAAAATTTAAAGGACTCGTTTGGTATGCAGGATTGGACGACATTATAAAAGATTGTTGCTTAAAATAATCATCCATACGGCCTCTTTTAAGCAACAATTCTATTTAAGATCGTCCAATATTGCATATCAAACTAAACTTTATAAGTTTATTTTAAACAATTTAAAACTTTACAATAGTAGATATATCATTTGTTGAATGCTGATGCTTCTATTCAGGTAATGGAGAGCTAAGGCCCTCTTGAGAAGAAAGGGAGTGAAGAGGGTTATGCCGCATGGAAGGGAAACTGGACATTTTTCGAAAGGAAGGCCTCTTGTCAAGCTGTTGCAGCGTTCTTTTGGCGTAAAGTGTCCGAAACAATGGCGATGCTCTCTCCTTGAACTTGAGAATGATGAAGAAGAGAACTCGGTACAGTATGATTATGGCCACAATGGCTGCTAAGTCCCACCACTTGGAATGATCTAATGGAATCCCATACATGTTTGTTATGATGTACTCGCCAGACAATTTTCCCTGCCCCGGGAACATAGGTTCAAACTCTAGTCCAAGCAAGTCATTCTTGTAGGCACCCTGAGAAATTAGAATGACAAATTGAAACAATTTGTTAGATTAACTTGTTTGTGATTACATATAAGGTTTTGATTTATAGGGAAAACTATATAGGGACCCTGTTAATATCAATATTATAATAATTGCATGTTCTGTTTTTGTTCTATGCAGTTTTCCATTGGTATAACTAAAGACTTGCTTACTTGTATTCCCCATGAGCCATAACTGAGGAATGAAACTGGGTAGCGCCAAAATGGCTTGGGCAGATCTCGAAGCAAGCGAAAGAACCCGGAAGTCATCATTAGGATGCCCTGAAAAAACAACCAACCATGATGGGAAGAGCAAGCTCAAACTTGATGACAATAATGGGAAAAAGGTAGAGTTTTCGCAGTCTCGGGACTTGAAGAGTTTTTTCTTACCATAATTCCAGCTCCAACTATGATCCCCATAAGGAAGTTTGGAACCAATGATGCAACAACCATCATGAGGCTCTCTATAACAGAAATGCAAAAGAAAATATTGAGGCAGAAGAACACAAAATGAGAGAATCCCGGGCGAAATTTCACCATGAAGTAAGTGATTGTTCCGGTAGAAAGAGTTATTGCAACCAGGAATGGGAATGAAGAGATGAAGTTGGAAAGGATGAACACTGAAACTCCATAATACCCATTAAGCCTTTCTTTGTAAAAGACCTGTGTCCAAGAAGAAAATGGAGTTGTATGAGTATATAGAGATACATACATATATATATACATGCATTGGTGTGTATTAGAATTTGCACCTTCATTTCTTCTACAAATGATGGGAAGCCTCCAATAGACATGAATGTCATGAAGCCTGTTATAAATGCACCACAAGCTCCCCTAGCAAAGATTGCAGTGTAGCTATATCCAACATCAAAATAGATGGTACCAACACATAGAGATACAACTATATAGATGATTATCCTCAACCAGTAATATCCAACATCTCTAGACATGTTCAGAGATGATCTTCGGATCAATGTCAAAAGTTGCTTCCACCAACTTGCTTGGCTTCCACTTTTTGCTTCAATTCTGCCACCCCCCTGCAATACAAGGAATTTTCTCCTTAGTCCTATTAGCCTATCTAGTTACCAAAATGATGCAGGATGAAATGCTTACTATTGCTGACATTTCTTGAATTTTAGCTCTTGCCAACATTGCATACTTCGAGTATCTGTATTTCTCAACGAGCGATGCTCTGATTAGCGCTGTTGCCATATTCATGAGAGGATCCGATGATTTCGGGACATCATGCTCAATGTTCTTCAGCAGACATAACAAAAAATGATGTCAAGAACAATGGTAAAGAAATGGATTTACCAGCTATCATCTAGATATTGTGTTAAAAGTGATTTGTACCCGCAATTTTAGAGACCCTTTCAGAGTGGATGTAACTTTGTCGAAGTCTTTGTTTATACAACGTAAGAAGTGATCAGAGGGATTCCTTCTGCTTGGACATGGAAAACCTGCTTCGGCAAAGAACTGCAACAGAGAAACACACAAAAAACCTTAATAAGACCAGAAGAAGGGATGAAACAACTAGCAAGTTTTAAAACTTGGATTAAAAGTGTCGGGCACTCTTGAACTATTAGCTTTCTCCCGATGTCACTCTACACCTTTCAAAATGTATTTAAAAAGCCCTTAAAATTTTTCCATTGTGTTTAAATAACCATTCCGTCAATTAGGGTGTTAATATTGATAGAGGGCTATTTTTTTGGCTTGTTAGGACAAATTTTTTACATTTTAGTACATAAACTAAAGGTTTGTAGCGTGACGAATGAGGCAACAAACAAAGTTTTTAAGTTAAACCACTCGCTACATGCTGATGCTTATAAACACTCCAATTGACAGAAGGGTTATTTAAACACTGTAAAAAAATTTAGGAAGTTCTAAAGTACATTATGAAATATGAGGGGTGACATTGAAACAAAGCTTATAGTTCAAGGGTGTGACATTTTTAATCCTTAAACCTTTTACCGGAGATTGGGTTTCGAGCAAGACTAGAGACTGATCTTAGCTCGAAACACAAGAAACTTTTAAGCCATAGAAAGACGAATTTTTGTGGAATGTCTTACCTCTATAGCCTTCTTGGCTTCTCCAAAATAGACAGTTTCACCACTAGATAGCAAGAAGAGGTCATCAAAGAGAGCAAAAACCTCACTACTTGGTTGGTGGATAGATGAGATAACGGTCCTTCCATCACGGGCAACGTTTCTTAGTGTTTGAATAACAAAGAAAGCAGAGGCACTGTCAAGGCCACTGGTAGGTTCATCAAGAAATAGCAGACAAGGATGTGTGAGGATCTCAAGAGCAATGCTCAATCTCTTCTTCTCCCCACCACTTATGCCTCTCAGATGCCAAGTTCCGACCATGGTGTCCGCGCAATCATGGAGCCCCATCTCTATGATTGTTCCCTCAACAATTCCATCTACCTCTTCTTTGCTCATACTGGTTGGAAGCCTCAAATGAGCTGAGTATGCTATCGTTTCGCGGACGGTGAGTGTTCCAAGCAACACATCCTCTTGTGTCACATAAGCCTAACATTTGTGCATAGCAAAAGGAACTCAAAAATGATCAAAACACTAACTATGGTGTGAGGCATTACAAGCCAGTTCAAGAAACATTTTCAAAACCAGCTTCTCTGCTTTCTACTTTAAAAGAATGAATGAATGAGCACTTACAACAGAACCATAATCAAGTCTTTTTTTGCTTCCATTGAATAGAATATTGCCAGTCATAACCACATTCCTAGAGAGTCTCCCTGCACAAACAAAAATTAAATTAAATTATATAAAACACAACAAAAAGTTATAGGCTATGTCCTTTTCATGATTGAAATACTATTAGTATTTTGGCGATTTGAATTATTTTATATTTTGGTGATTTGAATACTATTATAATTATATGTTATTTTTTTCATAGTTACTACAGTAATTCTGAAAATTAAAATATTATTATAATAATAATATTTAAATTACTAAAATATTAACTTCGTTTAAATAATTAAAATGCAATTTATATCGCAAAACGTACAAATGTACTTTTTCAAACGGCCTTCTTTTTTCAATTATAGAATTAAAAGAGGTTACAGAAGTCACCATCTTTATCCTTCACTTTTACTTTTTTTTTTTTTCAATGATAGAATTAAATGGTTTTTTTTTTATTAGTATAAGCAAAATTGGCCTTGAGGTGAGTTACTTCATTCTTTCGTGGTGGTATACGTGGTACCACAAAATTGTACTAATTTTGAATTTTATTTTATTTTTTATAAAAGAAAAGGAAAAAAAAATTCAATTTCTCTACCTCTTCTCTCTACTTTGCCATTAAAGTTCTGAGTTTTCTCCTCAAATACAATACAACTAAAGTGATCTGAGAAGTGTTAGCCAAAATAATAATAATACAAACAGAAAATTGAAAATAATTATACAATAATAATTCTAAATAAATTACAAATAATAAGAAATAAATAGCAATAATAAATTTCCTATTATA
>WUAT03000004.1:2632163-2649539 GCA_010015005.3 Ulmus americana
TTGAATCCCAGGAAAGAAGTCGTGATGAGAATAATTTAAAGTATACAATGTGCATTAAGTTGCAATAGGGGTACTTTGTATAGACTATGGATGATCTGAGCCAGTCTTTTCTAGATGATGTCCTTTATGAGAAGGGTTAGAACATACCTTTGCTGATATACCTTTTTTTTCTGTGCGGACTAGTGGAGTTAATTTTGCTTTGGATAGACTGGAGTTGATTTTGCTCTGGAAGGACTGCAGCTAATTTTGCTACGTTCGTTTCTGTGATCAAAATACTAATGCCATCGACCTTCTGATGCCTAACTCAGTATGGATCATGTAGAAAAAGCAAAGAAAAAATAATGATAAATAGGGAAAACAAAAAGAAATTGTAGAAATGATACCGTTTTAGGTGTGTGGCATTCCAGTTATTACTGATGTTTCAACCATCTAGAATTTGCAGTTGGTATGCCTTATTACCCAGTACTTTGGTAATTTTATACGGCCTTTCCCAATTTGGTACAAGTTTTCCTGCGACATCTTCCTTTGTATTCTGGAAAACTTTACGCAATACCAACTATCTACTTGGAAGGTTTGTGTCCGAACGTCTTTGTTGTAGTATCTTGCTACTTTCTGCTTGTATGTTGCAGTCCATGTGGAAGCTAGTTCTCTTTTTTTTGTCAAGCAAGTCCAACTCATGGGTAAGCAGTTGATCATTTAATTCTTTGGATGCGAACTGGTATATGGCAGTTGGAATACTCATTTTGATTGAAATTACTGCTTTCGAGTCGTATGTAAGTAAAAATAATGTTTCTCCCGTTAATGTCTTCGTAGCTATTCTGTATGACCAAATCACTCTGGGTAACTCATATGCCCATCGTCCCTTTAGACTTCTCAAGCCTTTTCTTCAAGGTGTTTACTATCGTCTTGTTGGTCGATTCAGCTTGCACTCCGACTAACTCATCTGCCTATCGTCCCTTCAACTTCTCAAGCCTTTACTATCTTCTTGTTGGTCAATTCAACTTGTCCGTTCATTTGGGGATGTTTTAGGGTTGCAAACTGTAACTTGATATTCCATTCTTCGCAGAAGTCTTGGAATCCATGACTTATGAATTGTGAACCATTATCCGCTACTATTTCATATAGAACACCAAATCTGCAAATGCTCAGTGCCTCATACCTAGTGGAATGCTAAGTATAATGCTAAAATGATGTACCAAATATAAAATTTTGCACTTTTTTTGGGGTCAAATTTGACATTAGCATTAGCAAATGCATTGGAGATGGTCTAAGTGCATATATAATATTAATCTATTTATTTAAGAGAAAAAAAATTAGAATATTATAATTCTCTTTTCATTAGCTCTTGTGAGAAAGGCTTTCCACCAAAATAGTAAAATGAACTTTACCGACTAACCAAATAAAGAAATTGGATCTTGTTCAATTCCCTTTCTTTATATTACAGAAAACCAAACACCCCTTAATTATTTCAAAAAAAAAAAAAAAAACACACCCCTTAATTCGCATTTTTAAATTTTTTTGGTCTCCAAACCTAAAGGATGTTGAAAGGGAGATGAGGTGGGATGAAACTTCTTAATTGCATCTAAAAAGAGAAACTACACATGCCGCTACATTTTAAAGTAATTTCACATTAAGACTAATTATAGCTAGAAAAATATTCCAAGAACCATCCAAAAGAACAAAACAGCAAAAAATAATACCACAAAGTAGAAACTGAAGCAACAACTAGTCACCCTGGCTCAACTTTTTCACACTGTCCACTCAGATTTTCTCATGTACCAAATCATAAAAAATTTAAAGAGCAGAATCAATTTATTTTGGTACACTAAAAGGGAGAGGGGGAAAAAAAGTTAATAAGACTTTCCACAATGTATTAAGCTCCCTGCACCCAAGAAGAGACCAAAAATAGCTGCACTCCCAAGTGTTGTTTGTCCAATATACCTGATCTTCAGTAATCCTGGAACCTGCAATACTCAAGAAATATATTAGAACATTTTTCTTATACATATGAAATAAGTTGACAAGTTGTCCTGCAATCAGTAATAAAGAACAAACAGTCGACGGGGCATGGCAACTTTTCAAAATATGCCCCATCCAACTTCTGAGTCGGACTACAAGGGGTATAGGGGAAGAAGACAAAGTTAAGAGAAATTGTAAATTATGGTTCCTGAAGCCAAATATATGTTGCTCCGGAACAGCCTAAGTTTTTACATTATCTTGCCTTGCCATAAAATAAAAAACCCAACACATTTTACCAAGTTTTTTCTCTTTTTAAGCTTAAAGTAATTTTTATCTTCCGTTGTTAAACACTCAGTTAAATGAACCTAAAAGATATACCTCCTCGCAAAGATCCTACAGGTTGAAGCTTGCTACGTTTCATGCAATCAAACTGCAAATCCATTTATTTCAACTTTCAATCATACCATACCCCTAAAATCTCCTTCCACTCCCTGGAACTTCAAACAGGGCAAGTTCTATCCAGGCTTTGTCACTAAATATACCTATTATGCTACTTGACATTTCAGAAGTAAACATGTTGCAGTTGCATCAGTAGAGACATATTCTTTGATTAGTCATGAGTAATCACTAGTCGTTAGTTATAGTTCTTGAAACTCAAAAAATTATAGAATATCAATTCGATTTGATTTTGTTTGAAAACATTATAAAAAAACCATAGAACCAGAACAGGAAAGGAAAAATAAAAAGTAAAACCATTGGAGAGACTACATTGCAGATGAAGTAAAGGATATGAGCAGATGTTGTACCTTGTACCTAATAGCCTCGTATGTTCCATATACAGCACCTGGAAACAAATAATTTGATTAAATATGTTAGTATTGAACTAGGCCAACATCAAGCAAAGAAACAAATAACTGCATGCATGAAGCAAATATGACGATTGAGCTTCTTTATTACTTTTTCAACGGAAATCTCAGAATAATCAAACAGCTAGTTCACATAAGATTGTTGACAGAAAAAGCTGAAAAGCCCAATTACAAGGGAACTCAATGGGATTAGCTAAAAGTCAAAACACTTTGGACCCTCTTGTTGCTAAAGGTCGATAAATTATGAGTTCCGCAGATTAAATTCCACTTCCATCCAACATCAACCCGGAGAAATTCAATATAGGATAAGATATGTAGATTAAAAGATCAAAAGCTACCATTAACAAAATAAAAAAAAGGAACAAAAGATCAAAAGCTAACTCATCAAAAACTTCATAGGAAACATTAAAAATCCCATTATCTGTCCAAGATATTCTGTAAAAATTGTACATACAACTGCAAACAGAAAGATTACATCTACTAATTCAAAGTTTAAACCTTCCTTTTTGGCTTGGCATATTTGAACTATATGTTAATTTCTTTCTCGTGCATTACTATGTTCTTAAAAAAAACACAAAGAAGCTAAAATTTCCTACAAATCCCTAAAAAAATTCCCTATGAAACTCAAATTCAAATTACTTTCTAGCAAAATTGGCCAAGAATTCAGATACCCAGATAACATAATCACGAAAAACAGACATAACGCCAGAGGATCAAGCTAAACCTTAAACAACCACACAAACACAGAGACTAAGAACAATATCTTATCTCCAAAAACATTAGAGTTTATAGCAAGAATGTACAATATAATTGTTTCAGAAACAAATATATATACAAATTAAAATCAAAAGGGTCATCTAGAAAATTACCAACGGCGCCACCAACAGCGCCGCCGACGGCGACACCGGCGGCCACACGAGTCATGCAACTGTCCCTCGCCATAGCAGATTATAGAACTACCCCTTTTGTGTGTGTGTGTGGATAAAGTTGTATCTATACTCTATATACCTCTACCTTCACACGAAGAAAGGGATCTACAATCTTTGGGTGGTGGGTTTGGGTAGTGATTTTACAGAGACTTTTGGGTGGCTTCGTTTGAGTTTGGGACCGTGTTTGTACATATCCCTAGTTTATGTTTGATATCACTGAACGCACCGTCGCCTAACCCATAAATCTTATTTTCCAAGCAAAAACCCTAAAATATATATATGAAAATTTATTTTTTATTTAAAATTTTGGATTTTTTTTTATTTAATATATATATATTTTTGTGTGTGTGTGGCTTTTTAGCACATTTCGTCTCCTAATTATAAAACTTTTAGTATTTTGGTACCCTTACTAAAATAATAACACAAATAGTCCTCAAAATTTGAAAATGTAAGCAATGTAAGTCCTTTTGGACCAACTCTATTAACATCATTTGTGTGGACAAATAAGAGAGGAACACGCTGCTATTAAGGTTTTATTTATTTATTTATTTTTGATAAAAATCACCAATGACCCCTCAATTGGGCATCTTGTCTCAGTTTGGCTTCCACTATTAAAAATGAACCAATTTGGCCATTTCAAAGAAATAATTATCTCATTTAAATCTTTCCGTCTCGTTTTAAAAAATACGAATGGGCTTAAATAAGACAATTGTTCCTTTAGAATAGCTAAATTGGTTTTTTTTTTTTTTAATTTATTAATACATTAAATTTTTTTTTTAAAGTAATACATTAAATTTGTTGAAAGCATCTCTTTATTGTCATCATGAATCATAAATATTCGTAAGTTTTTATTTTCATGGTCAAATCCCTTCGAATATGTTTTAATATAATTAATTTTTTTAAATATAATTTTAATATATTGTACTTTTATGAAATTGTAAAAACAAATTTGTAGTAATAGTGTTGAACTTTTGATATTATAAAAATAATATAAATTTAGAATAATTTTATTTCATATCAAATAAATATATCAAATAATCATTCAAATAAAACTATTCAGTTAACTTTATCATTATTTATTTTGATTGATTTGTCCTTAATTTTTTTTTAAAATGAAATTGTAAAAACAAATTTGTAATAATGGTCTTGAACTCTTGATATTAAAAAAATAAAACAAATTTAGAATAATTTTTTTTAATCAATTAAAAATTTATCTAGTAAAAGGGATATTAAACATTCAAATAAAAGTAATCAAAATAAATAATGTTAAAATTAATTGAATAGCTTTATTTGAATAGTTAATATCTCTTTTAGTCAATAAATTTATTTGATATAAAATAAAATAAAATAATTTTAAATTTTTGTTATTTTTATTAATGTCAAGAGTTCAAGACTATTTTACAAATTTGTTTTTAAGATTTCGTAAAAGTACAATATATTAAAATTATATTTTTAAAAAAATTAATTCCATTAAAATATATTTTAAGAGATTTGACCACGAGAATAAAAACTTACTAAAAACGAACATTTATGATTCATAATGACAATAAAGAGATGCTTTCAACAAATTTAATGTATTACTTTCAATAAATAAAAAAAAATTAATATATTAATAAATAAATACCTAATTTGGCCATTTCGAGGGAACATTTGAGGACATTTATAAAAATGTCATTTTTTTTATACTATTTGAAAAATATCATGGTAGATTAAAATTTTAAAAAAAATATCATTTTTGTATTTTTCAGGACTAAAATGTCATGTGTTTGTAAAGTCAACAAGTAGTTGCTTTTTACATGAAAGTCAACTAGTTCTTACTTTTTGGATGAAAGTTGGTTGATTTTTGGTCCGTTGTTAAAAATCAAATCGATGGTTGGTTTATGGTCAGTGGTTAATTTTTTGTCGATTATTGAAAATCCAATCAGTGGTTGTTTTTTCGAAGCAAGGGCAAAAAGGTTGAAGATAAGGGTAAAAATGTCTTAAACATGTAAAAATTTGATAAAAAATAAATAAATAAACTATATAAGATAAAATAAAGATATGCTAATAAAAGTGATGTTATAACAAAAGTGATGTTATGTCTAATTTTCTGAACAGTTGTCCCATTTAAGCCCTTTAGTCTGTTTTTTAGTTAAAAATTGCCCTCCCAAGTTAGGGGGCAATTTTTAACTGTAGTGCCAATAAAAAGTAATATGAAGGGGTTTAGTGACGAAAAAAATTACTAAGAAGATAATGTCCATTCGAGTAAACAAAAGAGGCATTTGTGCCGATTAATCTTAAATTGCTTGTAATTTTGGATAGATAGCAGAGAGTTCTATATTAAATGGTGAGGTTTCAAGTTGACAAGCTATTGGTGTGAGTATACTCTTATATTTTTGTTGGTAATATTAGAAATAAACTACGAGGATATTTTTTTTATTTTTAATTTCAGTTTTAAAAAAAATGGAAGTGTGAATATTTAATGGAAGTTGTGTTTGTGATAAGTAAATGCATGTTAGTTTATAAATCTCTTTGCCATTTTGTTGGACTGGTGCAAGAAAAGTAACACAATCAACATACTGTATTGGGATTTTGAAAGTTTTAAAAGAATTCAAATGGTTGGAAACCAAGACTGTGACATTGTTGAGCATGGTAGCAGCTAGCAGGGTCATGATCAAATTCAAGTTTAACTACATTGCTTCTAGAGACCATCTATATAAGTTAAAAATCCCACAACTAATTGCTTCAACAATCAAGTGATGGAGATGTTAGAATATAGATTTATTTTTAGTTTACCTCTTTAAATTAAAAAATTAATGTGATATAAACGTGACATGTTCTGTATTTGCAGATAAAGAGGGATCCGAGTGAGGTTTGTTCAACACTTCGGATACCAAAATCTCATAAATCTAACTTCGAGGATATCAAACGTGATACATAAAATAGGAGTGTTTTTTGTACAATCCAAAATTACATAGTACCCTGAAGACTAATTGGTATTTAATTCAGATATTCAAAACAACTAAGACATTGGTATAGAAGTCCCACTATTTGTCTTCCACATCATGAAAAAAGCTTATGCTGGCTTTCTATATTTACATTACATGTAAGCTTGCCATATAATACATATATAGTGACTAATTCAAATACTAAAATATGTGTGATAGGGAAGTTTGATTCAATGTTGGTCAAATTATATTATTATTATCATTTAAAAGGCTAAGTATGGGAGGCAGTGCAACTTTGAGAAGAAATGGCTTCACACTTCCATTGTGGCCACTGGTTTTGCCTCCATCATAAAATGCTCTTCTGAGGGGGTGAAGCTCTTTCTCTTTTCTTGATTCCAACTTCTCCAAGAGCATTATAAGATTTGCTTTTTGTCTTCAAACTATAAGAACAACCCCTTTTTTTGGCCACAAAGCAGAGGAAATTACTCTTTTCTTTTTCTCTCAGGAGGGACAGAGATAACTATGTGTTACATCTCGAATCTGAATCATAGTTCCTCCACCAAGGTCTAATTTGGATACAAGCCACCTTTCTCCATGTGAATCTTCAGAATTTTGAGACAATCGTAGATTTCTCCACGCGGTTGCAACTTGTCTTCAACAAAGAAAGGGTGAATCTTTTTATTAATTTCTATCCAGCTACATCCAGGGTTCTTCTTCAAACCTTGCTCTTTCATCTTTAGTCTCACCTTCCGCATTTGATCCCAGTTCTTATCAGAAGCATAGATATTTGACAGAATGATATAAGTTGATGGATCATCAGGATCCTTCTCGAGAAGAAGACTCGCAATATTTACGCCCATATCATAATCTCTATGCAGAAGGCATGCAGAAAGTAGTGTGTTTAACAAGCCAACATCACCTCTAATTTCTTCATTTCCTTGGAGAATCTGATGAGCTTGGTGTAGTCTTCCAGCGCGTCCAAGAAGATCCACCAAACACGAGTAATGTTCTTTAACGGGTTTAATTCCATACTCGGTAACCATTTGATTAAAATAGTAACCACCTTCATCAACAAATCCGGCATGGCTACAAGCAGATAGGACTGCAAGGAAAGTAATTCCATCTGGCCTTACATTGGACCGCAGCATTTCACTAAAAAGCTTTAAAGCTTCTAAAGCTTGACCATGAGATCCATAGGCGCTGATCATGGAGGTCCACGAGAGAAGATCTCTCTCAGGCAATCCAAGAAAAACAACAAGAGCTTCATCTACCGCGCCACATTTAGCATACATGTCAAGGAGAGCCCCCATGACTACTTTGTCTTTCTCAAACTTATTCTCTACTATACTGTTGTGGATCTCCTTACCCTTTTCTAGAAACACTAGCTGCGAACAAGCTGGTAAAACACTTGCAAATGTGATGGCATCTGGCCTCACACCGGCTTCTTTCATACTATCATAGATGCCAAGAGCTTCCAAGTAATTGCCAACCGCGAAATGTCCTGAAATCATAGCATTCCAAGAAACAACATTCCCCCTGGGAATTGTTTTGAAAACATTTTTCGCGGATGAGACAACTCCGCATTTGAAGTACAGATCAATAAGCAAACTGGTAATGAAGATGTCAGACTCTGTATAGTTTCTTGTTATATATCCATGTATGAATTTTCCATGTTGAAGTTGGATTGACCTTGCACAAGCTAATAATATGATACTAAAAGTAGTTAAGGTAGGTCTAGTACCTTCACCGTTCATCCTTAAAAGAAGTTCGATGCAAGATTTGCTGTCGCCTTTTAAACTATATCCTGTGATCATGGAATTCCAAGCAACCACATTCTTTGTAGTGATCTGATCAAAAACCTCTTTAGCCATCTCTAAGCATCCACATTTTGCATACATGTCCACAAGTGAAGAACTAACGAAACCATCCAAGGCATACCCACTTCTTACCAACTCTTTATGAATCTCCTTCCCCTTTTCCAAATCCAAAAGCCTAGCACACGAAGAAATCACCGTTGTGAGCGTCACAGAATTGGGCTCAAATCCAGCATTTCTCATCTTCTCGAAATATTCCACCGCCTTCTCCGGTCTCCCATCTTGATAACAACACGAAATCACAGCGTTCCAACACGCCACATCTCTCACAGGAATTTCATCAAACAGTTGTTTAGCTGACTTGAACAAATTGCACTTCGCATACATCCCCACTAAAGAGCTCCCAACAACAACATCCAATAAAAACCCAGATTTTACCAAATGTGTATGCACCATTTTCCCAAAATCAACTCTCCTCGATCCACCACAGGCCTTAATCACACTGGGATAAGTGTAGCTATCAGGAACAAGATCAGGGCAAACCAATAGCCTCTCAAAGAGCTCAAGTGCTTCCCCAAACATGAAATTCTTGGTATAAGCTGCCATAAGGCCATTCCACAAGGATATCTCAAATGGGATTTCAATGGTTTGGAGAACAAGATTGGCAGACTCATACAAATGGCAGGAGAAGTAGAAGTTGATGAGGTTTTTGCACAAATTAGCGTCGTTTGTTAAGCCGAAAGATAGCATCTTTTGGTGAACGAGCTTGCCTTGCAGAATTGACCTGGAACTGGTGCAGATTCTTAGAAGAGAAATCAGATTTGCGGTGGCCATTCCAGATTCTTTATTCATGCATAACTTTGTTGGTAATAAGAGAGAATTTTTGTGAAAATGTTGAAGAAATATATGATATGAGAGATGCAACGTGGGGGCTGCATGGTACCAAACACCTTATTCTGGTTTAATTGTCCTAAACTCCGTTCTTGTATTAAACTATGGATTTGTAGGAATCATGACTTAGTTCAATATTTATTTTTCAAGAATACATTAAGAAAAATATTAATAAAGGGGAAAAAAAAACAAGCTTCTTTCTTTTTGTGAGCAGAATATCTATTTAGTTTCCACGTAGGCACGGAATCAAATTTAGAAGAGCATATTAAAAAAAAATTGTTGAGAGGGACAAAATACATAAATTTTAAAATTTAAAGATACACATGTTAAAAAAAAAAAAAAAAAAAATCAGGGGGACATTTGCCCCCAGTAGGACCCACCTAGATCCTCCCGGGCATGCATGTAGGGGTGGCAATTGATGTCCCTAAGTTGTGTTATGTAAGTTTTTGTCCGGTTGATATACAATTTTAACTAACAAAAATAAAAACCGTTATTTTTTTTTTTTTTTTCGTGTTGAAAAAGTGTAACCCAAACACAACACGTTTTATAAATAGGCTAACACGACATGACTCATCACAGCTTATTTGGAAATAATAATAATAATAATATATGCAAATTAAGTGAAAATTGGAGTCTCAATTTCAGATTTACAATTAGAGATTACATGGAGATCGGATCAACCTCAAAAATGAGGTTGACCCAAAATTTTATCTTATCAAATAATTAGATCCGAATTTAACAATAATCTAAAAATCTTAATTATTTTGTCATTTGTATCGTGTTTGACACAATTATTACCCAAATTGCTATGTCAGTAACCAAGCAATACTAGCCCGACAACTATATTAATTTAGCTCTAATCTTTTATAGGTCTTCCTCCCTATTCTCCACAAATCAAACCCAAGTTTTCATTCAAAAAGATATTAAAATTTACAAAATGGCAATAACAGATCTTTCTAAATTTGAAGCATTACTTGAACGCAAATGAGAGATGATTATAAGATGGCCTGAACTGAACAAAATGTATAAAACCGTGGAAAACAAAAAGAAAAAAAATCTGCAGATTCATTCAATTATGGAATTTACATGGCAACTGCTTTTAACAGAGCCAGCAACCTACTAGGAATTTACATTTCTGACCCTAAATCAAATCCCACACAAGGCACTAGGGAAAAAATGGAATACAAATCAAAAGGAGAGAAACCAAAAATCAAAGACAAATTTGAAAAAAAAGTTAAGGGAAAACACAATCAAACCCCTCTAATTCTCCTTTTGTATACCCAAAGCCTTGCTTCCCCCTCCTCCTCCTCGCCTTGCTTCCGCTCAAGCCCGCAGAATATGGAAGCCAACTCTAATTAACCGCGTATGACTTCAATGCTACTCAAGCTGGAATCCAGAAAAAACCACTTCATTTACATATAGTTGTTCAAAAACGTTAGTGACTCAAGTCTTCGCTGCCAACCCCGACGCTAGACTTGTCCATCATGCGGACATTGTATTGCTCATAAACTCTAGCCCGATTTTCTGCCCACCACTGCTCCGCTTGTTTTTCACTAAATCGCTTCCGACTGCATCCAACAATTAATGTTAAAATATGCAAGTGAAAATGCAAATAGCATGCATATGGGCATAAATCTTTATATGATTGCTCCAATCAAAAAAGGAAAAAACAGGTATAAAACTCAGGGAACTCAATTAAAAATACAGGCAGATATGGTAGAGGAAGTTGAAAATTAGGTTACTGAGCATCAAGAATCGATTATAACAGTAAAACTTCAACGTTGCTTCCTTGGATCTGGTTGTGGAGCTCTTGTAACCCAACTCGCCTCTCATTTTTACATACTATACACTCATCGAGACCATTATTTAATTAGCTTGGTTACCGACATTTTATAAATAACTTATCTAAGACAGAAATACATGCACCAAAGGGAATAAATTTCTCAACAGTCGGAAGCATTGCAGATGCATCTAATGACTTCTCTGGTTTAATGGCCAGAAGACTCTACTTAGCAATAAATTATAAGAAGCATCAACCATGAAATTCTTTGCATTATACATGGGTATGTTTGTGGCCTTGTGTATGAACTTATACATGAGAAGAACAAATTGATAAGGTCTCAGGCTTTCAGTTCCTTTTTCGCTGATGTATGGGCATCTGAACTAATTCAGACCATGGATCTAAGATCTTTAATACTAAACTATTCAAACTTTCTAGGATCTTCCATTAACACTACCGACATCCGTGTAAGTGAGTTTTACTTGTTAATGTTTTAAAATGAAGAAAATTAATATAGTTTCACTTGTGTCATCAGTTGGTACTAATGTGGGAGCAGTGAACTTATTGAATGCTTATTCCAAGCTATGTGTATTAACCATGTGAAAGTCCCAAACTTTATCACTCTAGATCAACAAATCCCAAAACGGATAACAAGAACAACATACCTAAACCGAACACGCTTGAGATCCTTTGCTCCCCCTGGTAGAGAGGTAAGTGTAATATAAACCCCAGGTTCATCTTGCTCAACCCATTCACTGTCATTACGAGAATCACCGTCTTTTGTTCGGCTCCCATTTCGGGTTGCTACATCTGAATGGCCTTGTTTATTGTGACTTAAACTACGGTTACTGGTAGTGTTAGACCCATTAGAATGCAATTGGCCGTTTGATACATTTGACTCTGATTCTTGGCATAATGCTTGACCATTCAATCGGTCAATGGAAGGATTAGAAACATCACTGCAAATTATATCAGAGCCAAGAGAAGCGAGAGAAGCAAGAGAAGGCGATTTAATGCTCCGGGCTGCTCCAACAGGAAGCTTTTCAGCCATGTCCTTTAACTGTCACCACATAAATTAAGGAAAAACTTATCAACACCAAAAAAAAAAAAAAAAAGCTTTCATTTATAAATGTTATAATACACATAACCATCCATCTTACTTGGGCGGTAAGTGACTTGATCACTTCCTTAGCTGCCTTGCACTTTTGAGTCTCTTCTCCAGCAATTGCAATAGCTTCCTTCAGTTGTTTCGTTGTTCTTTCTAGCTCAATTTCTTGTAGTTGGGTCTTCCGCGTAAGATTTTCAACCTAAGAGAAAATTTGATCAGACATAATGCCTAACAAGACCATTGAGCAAGTTAACAGTCCATGCTGATACACTAAAGAAGAATTACTTTACTACATCTCCAATCAATGAGGGGAATGTCCCGATAGTTTAAAAATCAACACACAATCTTTTACCATTACAGAATTTTATATTCATGTTTAAGAAACAAAGCAAGTAAACAACATTCAAAACCGAGTGCAAATTATGCAACCTAGCTTGTTGCCATATTCTTGATAAAAACAGTGCTAGTATATGCTACCTGTTGTCTGAGTTTGATAACCTCCTGGCTGAGACCATCATTTGTTCTTTTGGCATCATCTACTACAATCTTTGGTGATGTAAGTCCTCCAAGAGTCGGAGTTGGTGTTGTAGAACGTGGTGGGCTGGGTCGCCTTGAAATTGGGGATGTTGCTCGAGAAACAATTCTTGATCCTGGGACAGAAGCTGAGAAAAACTTCTTGGATGATCCAAAGACTGGATTAAAAGATTTAGAAATATTAAGAGCTCCCCACTGTGAACTCCCATTTGGAACAGGTGAAACTCGACTGCTATTAAATTCGAGTTTCTTGTTTTTCTTAGAAGAACGGGTTTCCACTTGCTTCAAAGATTCCATGGAAGAAAATCTAGCAAGTTGCGCTCGAGATCTGGAATCCAACTTTTCGTCTTTATCAATAAACTCATTTGACCCATGATTGATACTTCCTCTTCGGGTGACAGAAGACTGCGATGAAGCATCAGTTTCCATAGCTTTTCTTAGTTTGTTATAACAATTATCACAGACACGATAAGGTTTGTTGGGGTTTGGAGCCATGGAAGCCTTAAGAGACTTCTTACTGCTGCATGAATGACAGAAAACAAGTCCACAATTATAACAATTGTGCCGTTTTCTTTTGAAGTTAAATGGCAGGCGGCAACCAGAACACATAGATTGATCAATTCCTGAGACCCACTTATGAAGGCAGATAGCTGAAGTGAAATTGGTACCACAAGAAATGCTTTTCACTTGCTTATCTTTCAGAGCTTCAACTAGGGTTGGAGAATTTCGATCATCTATGTCCCCATGACCTAAACGACCATTTGCTCCCTTTCCCCAAGTAAAAACTTCAGTTCTTGAAGTTAAAACTGCTACATGATAGGCTCCACAAGCTATTTCCTCCACAAAGCTCTTGGCAAGTTTTCCTTCAACGCGGGCAGGAACCTTTCCATCAGCTAGAGGATTTCCTAACTGGCCATAAACTGGACTGCCCATTGTGTAAACATGGCCTGAGGTAGTAAGTGCAACTGTAAGACTATGTCCACAGGCAACTTGACAAAAGTTGGGTTCAACAAGAGCAGCAACACAGGTAGGCACAAGTTTTGCTTCCTTGTCAGCATGTCCAAGGCGACCTTTATCACCATCTCCCCAAGTAAATAGCTTTCCTGAAGAACAATTGCTAGAATTCGAGTTCCCAACCATAACTTCTACAACTGCAGCAGTATGCCAAACACCACAAGCTGCTCGCACAGTACGGAGTCCCTTTAGCGATTCCACTTCCCTGGGCATACAAACACTTGTCCTATCTCCATGGCCAAGAACACCAAATGTGCCATCGCCAAAGGTAAACAATTGTCCAGCAGAAGTGACGACAGCAGTGTGCCAGGGTCCACAAGAAATTGATGAGACATGTATGCCTTCCAATGGACCATTAACTCTTTTTGGCACCCAGTGGCTCACTTGATTTCCATGTCCAAGTAGACCAAAATTGTAAGTACCATCACCCCATGTGTACAGATCACCAGAAAGGGTCACAGCACACGTATGGTACTCTCCACAAGCTACAAGTTCAATGTTTGTATTACTTAAGGCATCAATAAGCTTTGGCAACATAACATCAGAATCTACACCATGGCCAAGCCTGCCTCCTGACTCCTCCCCCCAAGAGAAAATTTCTCCTTGCTTTGTCACTAAAGCAGCATGTCGTCCACCACATGCAATGTTTTGGACATCAAGCACCACAGCAGATTCTAAGGCTTTAGGCAACAAAGAGTCTATTTTTCCACCAACAGAACTTCCAACTCTATGTGTTCCACCACCTAGAACACCATCCCCTGTGCCCTCTCCCCAAATGAAAACATCTCCCAAGGCATCACCATCATCATGACCAGAACCTTGGCTTGATGAGCTAACAGCACTTGATAGACTAACTCTAAAAGCATCCATAGCCATTGCCTTCATGTGACCGTGCACACTATCTGAGCCCCCTGACGACAAAGAATGAACAGAGCCACTGGCAGAATCTGGGGGGAAGAAACCCTTGGGAGGAACAGAATACAGTATCACATCCGATAGTGCCTTATCTAGACCATTTTTTGGAGGACTTTCATATGGACTATGAAAGCGAAGGTGATCCGAACCATCCTGAATCAGACAAAGCATGAGTCAAGAAATTAATATTTTCTACTTAATTTTTCTCTAATGAAGAGGAAGGGGGGGATTGCATACCTTCTGTAAGCTATCATTACTACCAAAAGGAGAATGCAAAGGAGAACTCCTTCGTGTGTATGTTCTAGGACTATTTGCCTCAGATGGGATCCCATCACTCCTGGATTCCGTTCTCCATTTCCGATGGTGACTGCGGGATATCAACGCTTTCAAGCCACTAAACCATACCTCTGCTTCATCTTTATCTTTGCAAATCTAGAACAGAGGGATCATTGAATAAGTCTATAGTAAACTGTAACACAAAAATCTCAAAACCAAATAAATGCGACTGGGTGAGAGGAGGGGAAAAAAGCATCAAAGCAGTTCTTACCAAATCTAGTGATCTGTCATTATATATCAAAGAAAATGATTGATACTCTTTCTCTGGCCGTGGATACCTTTGAAAGATTGGCTGGAAAAGTAATATTTGTTTAATTAGTACATAATAGAAAGTTTTCTTTAATGAAATTACCTACATGTATTAAGGCAAGAAATGGAGATGGTTTATAGACCATACGGTATTCAAAATAATGCATGTGTAAACACAAAGAACAAATCTGAACATACAAGCACACTTGCTGAGGTAAATAGCGATACTTGAATTAAGGAGAAAACACAAGTATTACTTGTCATTGTCACTTAAAAAAAAAAAAAAAGTAGAATAAAGAACTATTATTGGAATTTGGAACCTAGAATGAAGGTCATGGAGCAGGAGCAGAGGCAAGCAACTTCAAACCTACACAGCTAAACAAATGTAAATTGCTTCCTGCAGTGGAATGTGTATCATATATCAGAAGCCTCAACAAATTAGCAACAGTGTACTAGAACTTCTGCAAGTCTTACTAGTGCTGCTCCTTCAATCCAACCCCACTACCCTCAGTTGAGATGCAAAATGAATTATTAGACAACGATGAAGAAGAAAATCCTTGCATCTGACCATTATGGCCAACAGCATATTCGCTTTGAAGGCTTGGACAACAAAAAATTATTAATATGTACTTTTTAACTGTTCTAACTAATATTCAAAAGAGAGATTAATATAAGTGCCATATGAGAAAATATTTTTTCTAGGACAGGAAAAATTCAACAGCAAATAGTGTAGCATAATCAACCTAGAATATAACCCAGCTTTTTAGTATTACATCATAAGACGTCTCCTAGACATGTAACACATTGTGCATAATCTAACAAAATAAACATAATAAGAGCGCACATATAAATTATACAATCTTCCAAGCAAAGACACTTACTGTACGTTGCCCAGATATAATTCTAGATACATGGCTAAGTTTAAGGTTTTTCTCCTCTTTCCCAGAGAACCATATCAAAAGAGACTCGTCCTGAAAGCAGCAATACAATAAATCAATTATTTTGTAAGAATCTTGTTCACAACTAGCTGCTTCTGAACAATAAGAAATATTGATAATAAATTCATAAATTAAAACGGCTACCCCCCTCCCAAGCAACAACTATAAAATGTCTTCTGCATCAAAAATAGATAATATAAAATGATTAAAAATAAACTATTTGAAAAAGTTGTCGAAGAATAATGTTCATCAAAGAGCATATAAATAAGCATAATTGGAAGAGGGATCAAGTTGTCCAAATTTCACAAATTTTTTACATCTTGATTCTTCTGGTGCTGTGAAATGCTGTTGCAAGTTCATTTTTCAAAACTACGCTGGATTTCACTTTCTCAAGCTGTTTGGCCCTTTTTTTTGGTATTTTGTTTTTTCACTCTGATGAATTGTCAAACTCTAAAAATGTACAAGTATAATTTCTTCTCACTTTCATTAGTTCATTCCCATCAATACAGAAATCAAAACATAAGTTTAACTATGTTATTCCATACGTGGCAAAAGTTCCCACAGGCCCCAACATGAAATATAAAATAAGGAAAGAAAAAAGAAAGTTAAGAGTCATCATTTTTGTATCTGTTGCTATCTATCAAAGTTCTCTCTCCCTTTGAATCCATCAATATCTCTAGCATAATCAAGCACAAATTAAAAAACAATAAATTAAGGATTACTTTGACTAAAAAGCTTCAGAAAAAAGCTCAGGAAAACATGAGAGAAACTTCTCAAGCCCAAAATACAAGGCTTTCTTAGCCAACAGTACAATTACCAATTGTCCAGCTTGTAGCATTGCACTGCTCAATTTTAGGCCGAAGTATCTAGCCTAGGCCAAATTGACATTATTCTGCCGACATTCATATAGTGTCTATACCAAATGCACAAGAAGCCATGCAAGCTCAATTTTAGGCCATATTATCTAGCCTAGACCAAATTGACATTATTCTACGGATATTCATATAGTTTCTATACCAAATGCACAGGAAGCCTCTCCTTTCTCTTTATATAATTATTCTTAAAAGCAGGAAAGAAAGTTAACACAATAAAGGGAAAGGTTATAGAGAATAAGAG
>WUAT03000004.1:2705220-2715652 GCA_010015005.3 Ulmus americana
AAAAGACTTCATCAAGTTTCATTTGTTCAACTTCACTTCCGGATTCATCATGGACAGAACATCGATTGTTCTTAACCATCGATGTGGATATCGAAATCCAAACTTAGTTTTTCACAACTAAGCTAGCATGTTACAACTAGAGGATATCTCTTGGTTGGAATGTCCAACTTTCAAAAAAAGTTAGCCCGGTCAAAAAACAGCTATACTCGTTGTGAGTTACAGCTTTAAAATTCTTTTCATCTGTTCAACCTCACTTCCGAGCTCACCATGGATGGAAGCGAGTTCCTAACCATTGGTATAGATGTGATGTCGCGAAATAGCTGTTACGGCTCATTAATCCATTCAAGTTGAGATGCCTCACCTTGAAAAATGGATCTAGTAAAAAATGGCTAAAATTCTAAGTGTTTAGCTTAGAACATAGTCGCGATGACCTTTGCCGCGATGGCTTCAAGCTCAAGGGCTGGCCGAGCTCAAGGCTGGCCTAGCTCCTTGCTGACCGAGCTCGAGGCTTGGCTGACCTGTTTCCAAATAGCTTGTTGTTCATTGCACTCATCAATGTGTCACCACACGATCTGTGAATGTGCTCTCCGAAATTCTCGCACCCATTAGCCCATGGTGTGGTAACCGCCAACCACTCAGTCACCATGAACTTAGTGGGCTCAACCCCACTCTCTGAGGACATGGACCACTAACTCACTTAGTGGTCTAACCTCCTCTTCACAACATCACCTATAAATTCGTTCACATTTCAATTCCAAAGGTAACGCATTCTTAACTCAAGACTGAAACTCTGCCGGATTGCCAACTCAACTCTGACTAACTTAAACATCAGAGGGTAATCGAGGAGTCATTCCCCAACCTTTGACTGCGTTAAACTGGCATAATAACCTCATTTCTACAATCCACATTTACAAACTCAAATGGTAATGCAACCAAATCTCAAACCAAAAGCTTTACTCAATATTCCAAGTAAAATCACCAACTTTTAAAAATATATAAATAAGAATTCAAGAATTACATATCCAAAGAATCAATATAAAGAATTACAAATTTGTTGGGGTTCGAAGAAACAATAAACAAACCCATTTCAATGAAACAAAAACCCTTCTAACCCATTTCAAAGAAACAAAAACCCTTCTAATTCTAGTCAATTCTATGGCAAAATGGTTAGAGGTGTAATAACATCCCTCAATATGTCTCAACTCTTCATCTGTTACTACTATGTCAGATCATCCTCAGCGTCTACTGCTTGTGTATATTAACCTTCTTCCAGTTTCATTCCTGATCAACTTCTACTCATGGTAATTTTAGTCTAAAACTAAAACTACAAAAATGATCACCAACATATCACAACTTTCAACACACGCAGGCTACAACGACTCGTCTCCAATCATCAGTTATACTTCTACTCTACAACTCTTCTGTAAAAAAGAACATACGCAGCAGATGACTTTATCTTCTCAAACCCGATTGGATTTACATGGCTATCATCAAAATCGTACCATCGATCGCCCCCATGCTACATCAAACAAAGTTCAAACATTTAGGGTGAAACATCATAACTCCTCCTTCAATGAATCATTTATATGACAAATTACAAAAACAAAACAAATCAACAATTTGAGAAAACAGATTCAGACAGTAACAGTATATAGAACCAAAGAGGATATCTCAAGCTTTTTGAAATGGTTTCAACACCTATTTACTTTCTATTTGTGAGAGATACTAATTATAATCACCTTCGCAATCACCTAATCGAAGAATACAAACTTATACAAGGTTTGAGAGAAAAGGAACATCATTACCAATTTAGAGAATTCATGAGCTTGATGGTTTGTTTCATGAGATCAATAAAAGGGAAGACTCGTTGCAAAAGACCACACTGATTTCTGAGTTATAATGCATGCCAAAAAGAATACATTCTACGATTCTGATTGTGCCCTCAATGGAAGGAATGAACAAATACAAGATGTCGTAGGGCAATATGTAAAGACTGAAAATTCCAACACCATTTTGCATATTGGCAGGCTGAATAATAAACCATGGTCACATACACTTATGCTAGAACAGGTACTACGCATGAAAAGGACTTTGGGAAGTCCTCCATTAATAATTGTAAAGGAGAATAATATCAAAGCAAGAGAAAATAGCACCAAAAAATGAGTGTTATAAAGGGAAAAACCATACTTACATGGACAAATGCAGTATAATGACCACCTCCCATGCTTCCATAATGATTACTCACTGCATAAAGCATGTAACTGTTACATAATTGACCATTTTTGTAGGCTATATAGGTTGACAAATCAAGATTATCAACTGGAAAGTCCACATATGTCTCTAGCTTGTTCTTCGAAAACCGGCTATATGAAAACCGCTTCAAGTGAATAACCAAGACCTCAGGCAGTCTCCAAAGGTCTAACTTCTTGCTGGCTTGACGATGCTCTTTGCAGCCAGGACAGTACCTGGGAGTAAAAAACAAAATCAGTTGAGGTTAAGAGAAAATATATAAAATGCCCAAATAATGTAAGAGAGCTTGAAGAGCACAACCCAATAAAAAAAACAGATTAACTATACAACAATGATTAGTCACCCCCGTTTATCAATGTAATTGACAAATTTTGCAATAAAAACAGGACTGGTAGATGGACCAATATCACATTAGAAGATCATTTACCAACAATTCAGAAACACCAATAAGGATGTTGTGGTAAATTAGTTAAAAGGGAGAATGGAATTTAATATAGCTATAAACATTGCTTTGAAAGGGGATGATGAATATACCAAAAAAGTTTCCATTTCATTTCGCAGAAAAAGCCACTCCATACTACAAGAATTAACAATGCAAAAACAAAAACGCTAAAAAAAAGGACATGCCCAAAAAAAAAAAAAATGAAAGAAAGAAAAAAAATGAAACAAAACACTCAAGACTACTACAAATGGAAAACACTTTTAAGCTAAAGTTAAAGAATTAAGATGTAGCACTAACCACATGTCTTCTGGTCCAAGAGGCTCCTCCTTCAAGAAAGCTTCAAGGCATTTATAGAGAGAAACAGATTCCTGAGGTCTCTTTGCATGAAAGCCAGACTTGAAAACCTCAGGCAATGAGCTAAGAAGGCAAGTATCATACTGTTCAATGTTCTTTTCAGGCCAACACACCAGCACATTCAATCTCTTTGACAACGCTGTCACCACCACAGGCTCGCTCATTACTATCTCTGACTCCCTTATTGTTCCCTTCTCATCAGCTGCGTAAAACTGTAATTCAGCTACTGAAGATGACCGGACTCCATTTACCAAAACGGAGTTCTCACCCGCAAATAAATCAGAAATTAGTGTATCCCCTGTCTTTATAGCTCCTTCAGATGCACCCTCAGGACTATCAAAATCTTCTAAAGCCTCTTTAGCCGGTAACTGAAATGGACTAAGCAACTTCAAATACAGATTACGTATATCAGACCCAAAGGAATCAGACAGCCTTGCCACAAGAGGAATTCCAAATGTCTTCCAACTTGAAGTCTGTTTTCCAAGTATGTACTGCCTGAAAATATAGATTGAATAAGAGTCATAAAAATAAAATAAAATAAAAAGGTGAAAGAATACAACAGTATTATTATTATTTATTTAAATATGCCTCAAAAATGATTTTGTTTGCATGATGGTGTGAGCTGTGGTTAGAGGAGAGAAAAATGCTACAAGTAACACCCAAATTCAGGTCTATTCATGCACCATTCACCAGAAGTAAGCCTCTCAATATTAACTAGCATGAAACCACTTTGGTATAACTAAAATTTATATACAAATAAAATAAATTTGATCTTTGAAAACTTTCTAGAGATCAAAAGTCATAAGTTGTACTCTTTTACTTAACACTCTTTTTTCTCCTCATCTGCACTTTATAATTTTTCATGTGGTAAAGTTTCTAATTCAATTAAAACTTAATAAAACAGCAGCATAAAAATCTTAGATAACAGGTAAAAAATTATTGGCTCCATTTGAAACGCAATTTATGAATTTTGGTGATTATGAGCAAGATAATTTTTCAAACGAGATTCTAAATTTTTTTGTAAAAGCAAGTGAGGTCCACAAGTAATATTAAATATTTTATATAAAAAGTAGTGGGGTCCACATGTGTAATATGATAGAACATGGTAAGATAATGTAAAAGGTAGTGGGGTCCACATGTATAATATAATAGAACGTGGTAGGATGATGTAAAATGTGGTAGAGTCCACGAGATAGAATAAGATAGGATAGTGGTTAGAATAGAGAAAAGAACATGTTTTTGGAGAACATGCTAAGATACCAAAATTTTGGATAGGCAATCAAACGAAGCCATTATAAACAGACAAGAAAATAAGATGATAAAAAAAAGAGAAAAAGCTTACTCTTCCATCCGCTGATGCATGAACACAACCAAAGGAGCTTTTTCAGTATCCTTCGCTAAGCGATAGGCAACCAGCCGATCATCGTCTCTAATTAAAGATAATGAATCAGATGGCTCCTCTAGATAACGTATGATGCGATTGTTGTATATCTGTAGAGAACTAAACAGCTTCAGAAATGAAAATGATACATAATACATAAATATGAAAAACCAAAACAATAATATCAGCATAAAAAGATAATAAACCTACATATATGCTATATTATCCACTACTAGATATACAGCAAGAAATATATTAGATAAAAGAAAATTTCAGCTATGTACCTCAGCTACCAGTAAGGTCTCATCATCGCCTAGAGCACAAGCAGTGCTTAAAGATTGGATAAGATCTTGAAATTTTCCCTGCTTGGGGACAGTAACTGTATATGGAGCTGAGAGAAAACTTCCATTGGTACTCACTACAGTTAATGTCATTGTCCGCATTGTTGTTGAAGGTAAGGGTAGTGATAGGTACATGAATGGATCAAAAGTAACAGAGACCTTTTTGCAAATAGGACAAACTAATGTTGATTTGTATTGTCCCTGCCAAAAACCAAAATGGTTGGGAAGGGCAATTAATTACGTCAATCAAGCTGACAAAATCATAAACGGGATATTGGCAGCTACGGTCCTCAACCTTTTCGACCTGTGAAAAATAGGTCCCCAACTCTTTTTGGAACTTTTAGGTCCCCAATCTTTGAGACCTGTGACAAATAAGTCCCCAACCTTTTCAACATGTGACAAACAGGTCCCTAATCTTCAAAAATAAAATAAACGAAAAAGTTAAAAAATTGATGTTTCTGAAAATTGAGGACCTATTTGTCACAGGTCAAAAAGTTTGGGGACCTGAGAGTTCAAAAAAAATTTGGGGACATGTATGTCACAGGTCGAAAGTTTGGGGACCTGACTGCCAATTTCCCTATGAAGAATCTACAAAAGGTGAACTTTAAAACAAAGACAATGATAACATATCATTTGCAGCTGCCAAAACATTAGAAGCTCATACGTCAAAGTACATGAATAAGACACTAATTTATTTTCTCTACAATAGTCGGATGATTAAATAAGAACAAATCAAAAGTTTACATCAGTTTGTACAATATTAAATCCGATCCAACAAAATAAAATACAGAAATACATACAACAATCTTGTCAGCCAATGAGTCAATTGTAAAATCTAAGTGAACTAATGCACACAATCTGGATTAAATCTATGATAAGAGATGATTTGATTGACTCTTTTATTTTTTTATTTCTATCTGATAGACCTCCCATCAGGTTTCTCTATACTAGGAGGGGTAAATGAGGGAAATTTGGGAGTGGTGATGTGTTATTTTGTTTGGTGGTGAGGTTGTTATTTGCTGTGTAGGGAATGCCTGGGGAATCATTGCATATTTTCTGGTTAGCCTAGTGCTTGGGAGGGTCCTCGGATTCCCTGGTCTATCCTTTCCTTTCCTATCATTTGCTCTTGTTTTCCAGCTACTGTTCTCTTACTTTCCTGAGTATTGAACAATATAAGTTCTGAGAATTTCCCTAAGCTCTATATTTCCTTGTCTATTGTGCCCTGTTTTCTGTGTTTGGATTCTAGGTCTCTATCACTATCTTTTATTTCTATTTTTGGCAATGTATGGCTTTTCTGGTTATCAAACTAAAAGTGTTAATGTCAAGCCTCTGAAAAATTCATAATCTACATATTAAACCTCAAATACGAGGGAAATTGCTTTGTAAGAAACAAAGCACCATAATGTGCATGCTTGTATGCATATCTGATCCTAAGACATCCCTCAAAGGGAAAAACATTTCTCAAACACATAGAAACATAGGCCCTCACCCTTCCATCTATTTTAGTTTGAAGTTTCATAAGGTTACTACTAGAGAAAAGAAACCCTAAATTTGTTTGAAAAGAACAAAGGTAATACTGAAGCAGATCAAGACATTAGACGAAAAACCAGTAGCTATGCATGTTCAAAGTACTTACTTGGCACACATCAACAATTATAGAGTCATTGCGAGCTAAATGATTTCGCCAATATTCATCAGCGACCTCTTCATCTAGTCTACCATCTCCATCTTTAACTTCTATATAAGGTTTACATTTCACACGATTGAGATCTTCATGGAGTCCATCCAACAAAAATGCAAGGAGCTCCTACAACAGTGATGATAGTCATATATGGATACAGGAAAGATTACAACATCAGAAAAACCCAGAATTCTGAGCAGAAACTTTGAAGGCTAGAAACTTTACTGACTTGAGAATCATGCTGATTAAAGCCACTAAACTGAGGAGCAAATCGCGCAAGCTTTGATTTAAACACTCTCGGAGCCACTGGAGTTGCTCCAGGAGCCCATAACTTTCTTAACAGATCTCCAAACGCTAGAGCGATCTCACCCTATAAAATAAAATAAAAAGCCATATATAAATTGACATACATCCATGACTATTGGATTATCAAATGAAAATTGCAGTACTTCCAAGTGAAGAGTTCTCATATAACATAAACTCATAAATAGTAAGAAAAAAGTTTACAAGACATACATCCATGCCTAACGGATTATCATGATTTATTTCTCTAGCATAATCTCCAAGAAAATAGTCAACAAGCTTTGGGGTGTGTGCTAAGCACTGGAGTGAACTGTTCATGAAACAAGTATTTCCAAGGTTTTGTAACCCTGTCAATCCCAAAGAACCAGCTTCACAAGAGCTTCCCCAAAGTGATGAAGCAGGACGAAAGAAGTTATAAGTCGCATTGCCAGCACCACCATTCACCATAGTTGAAGCCGTAGAGGAGGAATTTGCCATGGTCGAATTTTGTAATACCGTCTCATCTTTTTTCCCGTCGCTGCACTTAATAGAATCTGACAAGCCATAGACTTGCAACTCCAATAAAATCTGTAAAAAAAGCATAAAGGTAAGAGCCCTGACACCAAAATGACACAAATCATACAGATTTATAACCAAAAACCAACAGAAGGATAAGCCCTTGTGTAGCATTTCCACTTAAAACTTGACACAAAGATGTCTATGGACGTCTAACAGCTTTAATGTGACTGGTTTAGTACTTCACAAACAGCATTTAATTCTTGAAATGAAAGTGATTTCATGAGGAGTATAGCATATGAAATAAAAAACAATGGCTTAGTTTGGTAATGTTATTGTTTGTTATAATTTATGCTTCAAATGATAATGAAAGCAAGAGTCCAAAGCTAGAAAATGTTGCTTCTCAAAATGAATATAAAAGTGTATGGGACTACAAAGTGTTTTTTTGCACTTTTACCAAACACACTAATTGCATTGGGATATGTACAAAGTGTTTTATAGGCTCTAAAAAGCAATAAAAATTGGCCCAATATCACTGGTGACCTATTTTCGTAGTAGTATAGTACCATTTACAAATGCTTCAGATCATCAAAATTTAGGAATGAGCATTTTAGAATAGGAGTTTCTAAATCATGAAGTGAAGAAGATAAGTCAAAACATGCATGACAAGGCACTTCAACCATAGAAAATACATAATTAAACAGGAACTGAACAGCTAAAATAATGATGCAAGTGTTCATAATGAGTATAATGAAAACTGACTATTTAGGAAATACATCATAGAAATAAACAACCTAAAAACAAAAAAGGAAGAAAACTCTTTTTCCTTTCTCCTATTTGACATTACACACGTTGAAAAAACCATTGAGTTCTTTAATTAAAGAAAACTAATATTACTTTGAGACATATTAAAAAACACCATTTGAGGAGTAGTGAGTCACACAAGGAAACGTCAGGCAAGATTGGTGCAAAGTGAAAACAATAAGCTTAAAAATCACAACCTGATTTTGAGTTGAGGAATTTTTCCTATTTTTTATGACAAGGGATCCGAGTGTTTTTGCATGACTCTTTTTCTCTTTTCTTTTCTTTTCTTTTCTTTTTTTGGGCTGGATGTTTCTGTTTCTCGGGTTTCCTTTAGAGTACCTATGTATTTCCACTAGACTAGACACCTTGTCCTATGTTCTATACCCTTTTCTTTTCTTTGTTAAAAATATCTGTTTGTATTGTGTCAAAACAAACAAGAATAATTAAAAAGTTAGATCTTTTACAAGTGAAATTGAAAATGTTATGTTATCCAAAAGAAAAGCTCAATCTTTCTTCTTTTTATTACAAGGGCCAAGTATTTGGTCAACGAACCTATTATATACGCTTGAAAATAACAGAAAATATGTTGTAAAACTAATAATCTAATTCAAAAAGACAAATGCATAACTAACACAACTATTTACATAAATGCAGAACTTATTAGTGGGAAGTATCTAACTGAACCAATCAAGCAACACTTACCTCATCTGTTGTCATTGACAATATCTGGGAAACTTAGTTTTGTCATTGAGTAGATATAGGTTTGTCTGCCCAGAGAAATCCCAAATGCATAACTGCAAAGTAACTTGATTTAAAAAGCATTCCACTTCATCCTATTTCTAGATACAAAGCTCAGACTCCATGTTGAAGATTTTGCAGGCTCTTTTGAACAACTCAACTGAATTGTCATAAAGAAAATAAAAAATTTATAGAGAAATAAAAATGCATGTAAGTTACACATAATGCAATTCAAATTAAAAAAAAAAAAGTGATAACCCAAATGCTATTCAACTAAAAAAATTGAAGATTCTAGTATTATTTAAGCATCTAAACCCAGTAAAAGATGATGAATGTCACTTACATTGCATGTACAATTGTGCATAAATTTAATATTTAAGAGAAAATGTTTAATTCTATCATCATTAAGTTGGTTTAGCATAAGAAAAGGTGTCTTCAATAAATTTTACTGCATCCAACTTTATAATCTTCCACGCAAGTTGATAATTCATGTTCCCAAGACTACATATCATCCAACATCAATTGGTGAGAGATGAAATGAGACAAAATTTGGAAAGAAAGAAAAAAAATCATTTTATACAACTACCTATAATACTAACCTTTGTGTCAAATGAATCACATGCATTTACAGGAAAAAGAATATTCACATCTTATTGCTTTTTGCAAAGCTTCTATTATTACATCTCGCATTAGGTAAAAAAAAAAAAAGTTATGGAGCATTATGCACAACAAGTGGGTAAATAATACACGTGGAAATCAAAAACAGGCAAAATTCATTTTGTATAGTACACTAACCTTTTTGCTAATCCTCACCCCCAAAGAATTAGTTTCTTGTGAAACTGAAAGTCTGAGTTACAAAGGATAAACATCTGCCATGTCATCTTCAGAAGCTGAAAAAGCTTCTACCTTCCTTGAGTGACGACTTCAAATCACTATGCCTGCATGTAGCAGTAGCACATCATCCCACATTGAGATGCTAAATGAATTAAATTGATCAAGAACAAAATCATGATGTTCCATTAGCACATGGAGGTTTTTCGTCTCTTTATAGGCTAACAACGAGAACATTGACAAGTAAAATGTCATTGAGATTCATATTATTCAAGAACTAACCACACTTTTGAAGATGTAATTATGCCTTTCATTAGTGAGACATCAAATAATCTACATCCAATATCATATGATTGATTGAGGGCCATGTTTCATTTCAAGAAAAATATAGCATTCTATGAGGTTCTTCAGTTACCAAAAAATGGAAGAAACCATAAAGCAAAAATGTAGAACATTGATTTCCATTCCATCTAAAGCACAATTAGCTTGAAGACGTACACACTATCCAATCAAGACCCAGTTAATCACAATTAATTCAATTTCAAAGTCCCCATCTAAAACTAGCAGAATCCAATAACACATGAGAAGCAATAACCAAAATGCAAAAAGATAATTCATGGAAAAGAAGCAGTCACTCACCATTGGAGTGCTTGCACCCATATTTCTCCTGGGACCAAAGCAAAGTCCCTTCCCGAGACACCCACTTTGCCATTTTGATGATTCTGTGGAGACTCATCCTCCCTTGTGAGATTAAAGATAAGATCAGAGTTGAAAATGTTGTTGATGATCTTCATAGGACCACCATATGCCGA